>JAQQSZ010015594.1:0-11235 GCA_028646595.1 Phalanger gymnotis | reverse complement strand
ATTTTTTCCATTTTTTCTTTTACCTCCCTAATTTGGTTTTTAAAAATCCTCCTTTAGCTCTTTCAGTAATGATTTTTGGGCTGGAGACCAGTTCACATTACCTTTTGAGGGATCAGATGTGGATATAGTCATTGTTATCCTCTTCCAAATTGGTATTTTGATCCTGCCTGTCTCCATAAAAAGAATCAATGGTCCTTGTTTTTCTTGTGTTTCTCGTGTTGGTTAGCCTTTTCTTGCCTTTGCAATAAATTTCTGCTTTTGGGGTCAGGCCTCACTGTGCCAGCTTTCTTATTCTCCTGAGGTGTGGGGAGGGGGTCTGGCTGCCCAAAATCTTCTCTTCCCCTGAGGTTGTTTTCCAATACTGTTGCTCTTCAGCAATGGTCTCAGCTCTTTGTTGTTCAGGCTGGGTGTCTGGCACTACCCCTGGGGGAGCAAGAGTATGTCTAGGCTCCTGGTGTTGACCCCTGCTGACTCTGCCCCCTGGGACTCAGATACTCCCACTATTTGGCCACTGAAACCCCACTTCTGTCTCCTGTATTCCAGCTTTTTTTTTTCCTTTTTTCCTCCCGGGGAATTCTCTGGGTGGGAGGGGAGGGATTAGAGCCCTTTACCTGGCCATTATGTCTCCCAGAAGTTCAAGAAGTGTCCTTTGGGCTGCAAGCCTCAGAAGTTGGTGTCTCATGGACCAGTGGCGTTGTGCTGCCTCTCATTGCTTCCACAGAGTGCCGTGCTGTGTTGGGGGATCTCCGCTGGTTTTGGACGCCCAGCTTTCTCCCAGCCCGTCTCCCACGTGTGTTTCCCGGCCAGCTGCTTCTGCTTTGTTCCTGTCTGGGGCAGCTCTGCACACGCCAAGCACTCTCCTAGCCTACAGATTCATTCCTTCGGACTTTCAGACACAACTGGCTGGGAAATTTGCCCCCTCGGACTTCTCACAGTTTCTAACTCTCTCAAATCTGCTCAAATTGACTTTTTTATAGGAATCTGACAGAACTTGTGAGAGAGCTCCGGTAAGACGCTGTTTTCATGTGGCCATCTTGGCTCCGCCCACTTAACCCTATTTACCTCAGTTTCCTCATCTGCATATTGAGCTGGAGAAATAGATGACAAACTACTCCAGTATCTTCATCAAGCAAACCCCACGTAGGGACACAAAAACTCAGACACAACTGAAATGATTGAACAGCAACAAAATTAAGACAATGCCATCTCTACTCATTTGAACAAACTATGACAAGACTGTTAGAAGATAAAAGGTACATAGTATAGACTATACTAAATTTATAGAGATATTTAACTGAAGCTAATTATTTTCCAAATAGTTGCACAGTGGATAGCATGGACAGCATTTGATATCAGGAAGTCTGGAATTCAAATACTTTATCAGATATTCTGTGATTTGGGGAAAATCTCAGCCTTAATTTGTCTCAGCCTCAGTTCCCTCATTTGTGAAATGGTATAACAAATAAATCCTTATTTCACAAGGTTATTCTAGAGATCTAATTACATAATATGTAGAAAGTGATTTGGAAATATTAAAGCAATATATAAATCAAGGTCAGCTGGTTAAAGTGTGAACAAGGTGACCAAAGAGGCTAAAAGGTGCCTTAGGAAACATTCAATTTATTTGGCAAGAAGAGGCATATAACATGTATGGGCACCTCGTGTTTAGAACACACAATTTATTTTTTAAAATCTCATGGAACCATATGATAGAAGATTATGAAGAGTATTGGGTCCATGTGTGGCAGCACAGCTTGAAGGTTGTTGGGAAGGATCATGACAGATCTGGGGTCACATTATATATGGTGAATATTCAAAAATCCTCCATCCAGGGTTCTACTACAAAAATTTATGTACCAGATCAGAGTTGAATATTAGAGCACAATAACATCTCAGCATGTAGATGTAGAACATTGAGACAGGTTATTTTTCCTCTTCCTTTATTACTTATGGGTAAACTTTATTATTAAGAATAACATTTTTTTCTTGAAGAAAATTACATAAAAAGCTAGAGAGAAGAGTACGCAGAACCAAGAGGGTATTATATGTGATGACAATAATTTTGAGGGAAGCAATAATAAATTACATTAAAAATTTTCTTGTCTTGAGAGAGTTGATTTAATTTCCCTCCTCTTAAGAAGTGTTAGATTTCATGTGTGGAATGAGTCAACACTATCAGGCATGGACAATATATCAGTTGTTTTGCTCAACTGTACTTTATTTTAAGAGGGGATCCAATTGAGTGGAGAATCACAAAACAACATTGCTCTGAAACATCAAAAAAGTGTTTTTTTTTAATTCCTTGGAAAATTAGTTATTCAACTTAGGTGTTTTGGATAAACAGAGAAGCTTTGCACCCTAAGTTACTTTTTGTCATTACTAAGACAAGCATTAATTCTGATGAGCTATCAGTGAATGAACAAAGAACACTCCAGCACCCAATTTCAAAATTTTGTAGTTGTGACTTAAATCATTCCCCAAGATTGCAAACATGATATATTGGAAAGACAATGTATGAGGAATCAGAGTGCTGCAGTTCTACCTCTAGCTCTGCTACTTATTGCTAAGGTCATGTGATATAATGTGTAGCTCCTCTATCTATCTCAGTTCTCTCAGCTATGATATGAGGAATTTGGAATCAGTGCTCTCTAAAGTCATCTTTGTTGATGCTGTTCTATGATAAGAACATGCCAAATAATCAGAGAAATCTCTCATAATACTTGTGTGACATAATGTTTTGATTACTATGAACTCATTTAATTATAAAAGTTCAGAGGGAAAGAGTCAGAGGGAAAGGTTTGCTTCAATTTTAAGTGTCCTCTCAGGTCTTAAACCTTTTTCATTACTTCATTCAAAATGATGTGATTCACGAATATGCAAATCTACTGAAAGTACCCCAAGTTTCCAGAGATGGTGATCATTTGCTGTGATTTTTTTTTGCCAAACTAAATGTGCATTTTAATTCAATGCATTTATCTCTTCAAAATAATCATCATCTGCTCCAATACTTAAATAGTTTTCTGCATCGAGTGTGCAAGGGGTATGAGGACGATGATTGCAGTTGAGAGAAGACTCTAATAAAGCACACTATTTTTAAAAAGCTTAGGAAATCGCATTGTAAAATGTGAAGAGTCCAATTATCTATCCTGACAGCAGGATAGTAGTCCTATGCCATGGCTAATGTAACTTGGCTCTCTAGCATTCTTGTTTCCTAATTTTGCTTTTAAGAATTCCCACATGTGGAATTTTTCATCATTTCTTATCATATATTCATAAGCATTCAGAAAATGTGTGTGCTGTGATTTCAAGGGGAAAAAATAGTGCCAGGAACTGCTGTACACATCATTCATTCCAATTTTCCTTAGGATTCTTTTTTTTACATCTGGAATTTGATCAAACCCTAACTAATTATCTAGGATCATAGGCTAGAATTATAAGGGACCACCAAAAACATCTAGTTTGGCCCATTTATTGTATTTATGGGCTAACAGAGAGATTAAATACATTTCCCAAGGTCAAAGATACATAAGTGTCAGGAGTATATCCTCTCATCTCCTCCTGGATCATTGTCTCATTGTGGCAGATGGGTATGCATAGCTCAATGAAACTATAAGCTATGTCATGCTGGATTACCAAGATGGACAGTTCCTAGTGGAGATTCCTGAAAAAAAAATGATGATTTGGAGAAGGCAATGACAAACCATTACATTATCTTTGCCAAGAAAATCCCATGGGAAGTATTAAATTTATTTGACATCAGAGGATAAGCCCTTCAGGTTGGAAAGTGTCCACCATGCTACTGGGGAAGAGTGGAGCCCAACCACAAGTAGCTCCAGTTCTAACGAAGCATCTGGGCCAAAGTCAAAAGGAAGCTCAGTGCAAACATGTCTGGTGATGAAAGGAAAATCTTATTTTGTAAAGACCAAAATTGTATAGGAACCAAGAATGTAAGATTTACGAACCAACGTAAGAAGAATTTGGTCAAACAGGAGGTGAAAAAGTTTAAACATCATCATCTTGGTTGTCTCTGAACTTAAATGGATTTGAATCAGTGAATTTAATTCAGGTCATCGTTATAGATACTACTGGGAGCAAGAATCCCTTATAAGAAATGGAGTAAACATCATAGTTAACAAAAAGGATAAGAAAAGCAGTACTTTTGTATAATCTCAAAAAGTCAAATATATCTGTTTGAATACAAGGCAAATTGTTCAACATCACAGTAATAAGCCTATCCTCCAACCACTGATGCCAAAGAGGCCAAAGTTAGTTAATTATAAGACCTACAACATCTTTTAGAAACAACACCAAAAAAATTGTATTTATCTTAGGGGATTGTAATAATAAAGTAGCAAATCAAGAGACAATGAGAATAATAGGCAAGTTCAGCTGCAGAGTACAAAATAAAGAAGGGTAGAGACTGATAGAGTTTTGTCAAGATAGCTCACTGGTTAGAGCAAACACTCTTTTTCAGCAATCCAAATGGTGATTCTACACATGGATATCACCTGATGATCAATATCAAAATCAGAATGATAACATCCTTTGCAGAAAAAATATGAAGAAACTCTATACAATCATTTAAAACAAGACCTGGAGCTGACTGTGACATGAGCTTCTGTCAGTCTTTCTAGTGCTGACATGAACTTCTTATTGCAAAATTCAGACTTAAATTGAGGAAAGTAGGGAAAACAATCAGACCATAGGTCTGACCTAAATAGCATCCCTTATGAATCTGAAGTTCAAATGGTGAGTAGATTTAAGCGATTAGATCTGGTAGATAGATCAACTGAAGGACTATGGACAGAGGTTGACAATATTATACAGGAGGCAGCAACACAAACATTCCAAAGAAAAAGAAAAGGAAGAAACCAAAATGGCTTTCTGATGAGGCTTTACAAATAGTTGAGGAAAGAAGTGCAAAATTCCAAATAATAGCAAGGAGAGATAAGAAGATTTTCTTTAATAATCAATGCAAAAAGAAAAATAGAAGAAAATCAAAGGAGAAAGACAAGAGATCTGTTCAAGAAAATTAGAGATATCAAGGGAATGTTTCATGCAAATATGGACATGACAAAAGAAAAAAAAAACATGTTAAGACAACAGAAGTAGTAAAGATTAAGAAAATGTGACAAGGATATATAGAAGAACTATCAGGAAAGATTTCCGTAATACTGATGATAACCACAATGGTGTAGTTACTGATCTAGAGCCAAACATCCTAGAGAATTGCTAATAAAAAGGCTAGCAGAAGTGACAGAACTCTAGTTGAACTGTTTAAAATCCTTAAGATGATGTGCTGCCACTCAATATGCCAGCAAATTTAGAAAACTAGTAAGTCTTCACTGGATTGGAAAAAATCAGTTTATGTCCCAATCCTAAATAATGGAAATGCCAAATAATGTTCAAATTACCAGACAGTTGTGCTCATTTCACATGACAGCAAGGTTATGTTTAAGGTTCTCTAAGTTAAGCTTCAGTAATATGTAAACTGAGAATTGCCAGATAAGCAGGCAGGTTTTCAAAGAGGCAGAGAAACTAGAAACCAAATTGCCAACATCCACTGGATTATAGACAAAGCAGGGGAATTTTAGAAAAAAAAAATCTACTTCTATTTCATTGACTTCACTAAAACCTTTAACTGTGGGGATCACAACAAAATCTGACAAATCCTGAAAGATATGACACTGCATTATCATTTTACTTGTCTCCTCAGGGATCTGTATGTGGGTCAAGAAGTACCAATTAGAACCAAACATGGAACCACTGATGGAAAAGGAATATGATAAGACTGTATATTGTTACCTTATTTATTTAACATATGCAGAGTATATCATGTGAAATGCCAGGCTGGACAAATCAAAGCCACAATTAAGGTATTCAGGAGAAATATCAACAATCTCACATATGCAGATGATACCATTTTAAGGTAAAAACAGAAGAAGAATTAAGTGAAAGAGGAGAGTATAAAAACTGGCTTGAAACTTAACATCAAAAACAACAAAAACAATGAGAAATTGAGATTGTGGCAACTGGTCCCATCACGTCATGTAAAATAGAGGGAGAAGGAAAGGAAGTTGTGTCAGGATTTATGTTTTGAGGCTCAAAGATTACTGCAGGTTGCAACTACAGCCATGAAATTAAAAGACTTCTGCTCATTTGAAGGAAAGCTCTGGCAAATCTATACTGCATACTAAAAATCAGAGATATCACCTTACTGCAAAAGGTCTGTATAGTCCAAGGTGTGTTTTTTTTTATAGTAGCAGTGTATAGCTATGAGAGGTGGACTGTAAGGAAAGCTGAGTACAGCAGAATCAATGCTTTCCAATTATGGTGCCTGAGAGGATTTCTGAGAGTCCCCTGGACAACGAAGAGATCAAATCAGTTGATACTTAATATAATTAATTCAGACAATTCACTGGAAGTTTAAATATTGAAGCTGAAACTTAAAAAACTTTGGCCACATAATGTGAAAATCAGACTCATTGAAAAAGATCCTGATGTTGAAAAAGACTGAAGGCAAAGGGAGAAGGGGATGGCAGAGGATGAGATGTATAGTGTCAAGGAAGCCATGAGCATGAACTTGGACAAGTTTCAGGAGATAGTGGAGGATAGAAAGGACTACTTTGCTATGGTCCATGGGGTCATAAAGAGATTTGGTATAACTAAATGCTAAATGACAACCACCTCTGATTTCAGAAGCAGCCTCCTGTCACTCATTACATCACCTCTTATTATGATATTTATATGTGGAACCAGTGAAAACATTGACACTTAATTCTTTCTAAAATTCCCCAGAAGCTACAGAGAATCAACTTTATTTTAAAGCAAAACAAGAATCTCATCAGATTAAAAAAAAGTATTATCAATTTTTTCCCTACTGAGACAGTAGAATTATAATTAAGTACCAACTTCAGCTTCCTTTTTTGTGACCAGAACACCTCAGAAGTTTCCCCTTGGAAGGCTCTGAGTTCTAAGGAGCTCCCCAAGTGGCCTTTATCCTGTTT
Organism: Phalanger gymnotis; assembly: GCA_028646595.1. Classification (NCBI taxonomy): domain Eukaryota; kingdom Metazoa; phylum Chordata; class Mammalia; order Diprotodontia; family Phalangeridae; genus Phalanger; species Phalanger gymnotis. Next base: position 4,228 of record JAQQSZ010015594.1, on the reverse strand, counting down.
TATTCCTGAATAAGTGGCATAAGGTGTAATAAGTCATGTACATCCTTGTGTCTCAGTTTCTACATCTCTGAGTGTGGTTTCTAGCCCTACATTTCTCTCACAGAGGTGCATTGAGAGTTAATAAGATAATGCCTGAAAGAGTTCTCTGAGCTTTTTGTGGAAGGCACTCTAAAAATACAAGAAGCTATTATTTCCCTACTCTGGTTACTCACTATAGAGATGATCTCTGAAAATACATCCTTTCAGATCATCTATGTGTAAAAAACCCTATTGCCTTTGGTGGGAGGATTGGTTAGGAATAATTACAGGAATCTGCCTTTGCTGCAAAGTATTGTGCAGTAGCTTTCCAAAATAGTTCAAAAGAAAAGGGGTGGGAATATCTACCCACCTTTCATTTGATACCCTCTAGATCTTCAGTGAATGTTAAGCCTAGCTCTGGATGCATACATCTGTGGTTCCAATAGAAGCAACCATTCTCTCCACCCACTCCACCCATTCCACACCCCCCCCCCACCAAAGACACTCCAGAAGCTTAAACGACTTAGAGTTTTCAGCAAAGGACAGTCATTAGGGCTTCATTTAATAACTCTATCAGTAGATTGGGGGTGCCTCTATGCCTTTCTTCTAAGGTTTTGTTTTGGGGCCTTTTTTGTACTCTTTTGAATAGAAAGAGATTACCAACCCAGGCAGTACAACTAATCTTGATGGGCATGAGAGCTTTTTTTTTTCTTTTCTTCCCTTTTAGTTCAGTTTATAAAAGGACTAAATTTGTGATGAATAGAAGCAAAACAATAACACTAATTCATCCACTTTTCTACATCTCTGGTATTATTATGCCCCATTATGAACACATCCTATCAAAGTGATTTAAGTAACATACTCAAGTATAATGTGGGCAATGGGCAGACGTTTATGCGTTACTGTATATTTTTATTATCCACCACTCAACACAGAAGCATACCACAAGGACACAAGGCTTGCAACAGTTCCCTTCACTAATGTTTGTATATAGTATGCAGTCAGTAACAAATGGTAACATAACGCTGAAGATTTATTCTAATTTTTTTTAGTGAGAAATGTTAAATGAGGGCATTGGTTTCCATTAATCTCCATTATTCTAACCACTGAAATTTGAGAACAAGAATTTTTTTGGTGCCTTCTCTATTCCTCATTGCTGTAGCTATTTTAAGAAGGAATTCCTATACAATTCAGTTTCTCAAAGCCAAACACAATTCTCTTTTGTAATTCTTACCATCTAGATTAGTGCCTTTCTCCACTTGGTTGTAGTCTCTTAACCTCATTCCATATCTAATCCTCTCTCCACCCCAAATCCTCATACTTACCGTTATTTCTAAGGTAAACTTATTTAGGAAATCGTTTATCATAATATAAATAAGATATGGACAGAGCTCATTCTTGTATTTTGTTGAACATCTCCAGACCAGCTTCAATTAGACCGCCAAAGCTCCATGGGCAATAGTTCCAGGACAGAGATTCCTAGGTTCTTTGCAACTGAATATGCAATTACATCAGGCAGGTGGTACTAAGACAGAGATAAGCATCAATAGAGAAGAAAAAAGAGGATCAGCTGTAAAAGACCCAGGAGTGCTGGACTTGAGCAGCTGCATGTTTTAGCAGCAATTATAGAGGGGGAACTCAACTAAGAGGATAATAGTGGGATGAAGACAAAGCAAAGAGAACTAGAGCTCAATAAAAATCCCTGGAATCAAGTTCCTAATCAAGCAGAGTACATTCTGATTGTGCATCAATAGTTTCCTCCAGATAAACATGTTTCATTGCAGAAATACTGTTGATTTAGCCAAGCATTTGAGATTGTTGAGATCTTTTAGGGGTATGATTCTGTCATTCAGTGTGTGAACAATCTTTTCTACCTATGTCATCTATGTCTTTTCTACCTATGTCTACCTATGATTTAATAAGCACATCTTCTAGGCTATCATCTAAGTCAAGACAAACTCCTTGAAAGTATTTTTGTGGAGATGAGTGGTTGAAAGTGGAATACCCTCAAATGGTAGTCTTCTTTATTACTAGAATATTTCTAGTGGCATGATCTTGTCTTCAGCCAAACTTGCTTTCTGAAATGAGTAAAGTCTGGTTTACATAACCTTATGACTATTGGTCCATCAAAATAATGATTATTGAATGTCCATAGGGCATATGGAACTTGATAAGGCCTTCTTATATATATTATTACCTGTCAACAAATAGAGTATGACAACTGCCAGCTGGCAATTGATTATTCCTAATGACTGTTGACCTTTCGATGCTATTTCAGATTTGCACCAAGTTTAAAGGGATTGGCGACTTAGAATAACATATTTAATAGCAATGACCTTAAATCTCATGTATCCTCATCTTTCATTTTATAGTTTGCGAAAACTGAGGCCAAGAGAGATTGAGTGGTGCTCAAGGCCATACTAGGATTTGAACTCAAATATTCCAATTCTAACCCTTTCTATTATATTATGTTCTCACTATTTTTAGGATAGCTTACCCTAATTGATTGAGAAGTTTTTTTAGAGGTCTGGAGAAAGAAAAGGTCCTCTTTATATACGTTTGGACCTTTTACTCTAGTGTTCTTTGATCACCATTTTTATGCAGTCTCGGTATTTGACCTATCTTCATTTAGAAACCATCTACCCAAATCAGCCATCTATGTTTATATTAGCACTAAATTAGTTCAGTGCTTCCAAATGTTTGGATGACCTTAGTAACCCTCTAGAAAAAACAATCTAGTCCAGGGTAGGGTTCAGGATATGGCTTTGTTTCAACAATCTTGCTGGCAGCTACTGTGGCTGTGTAAAACCAACAACAACCAGCACACAGAACGCTCCAATCCCCATACAGGGACCCAGGAGGGAGGGGTAGATTTGCCTATGGTGGGATGGGGGAAGTGTCTTAGACCCCAAGGACCTCACCCTGTTGGCTTTATTGCCCAGCCACCCCTCAGGACTTGGAAGGGGCAAATGGAACAGCATGGGAGAACAGACTCAAAACAGAACTTTATTTGGACTTTTTCTTTGAATTTGGATTTTGGGTGCCAAGTGGAAGCCTGCAACAGCAGTTTGGGGAGAAGGAGACATCCCCAAGAGAACTCTACTTGTTTGTTTGTTTGCTTTAGAACTTAACTAACTAAAGCATGCCCATGCCTGAGGGTACTGGGAAAAACTGTGATGTCAGGGTGATGCTGAAGAAGTACTTTATTTGGACACTCTGTATTAGCTAAAGTGATTAACTTGCTTTGACCTAGGGGTGGACATTTGAATTGTAAACAAGTGTTTTGGGAATGATTGATTAAAAAGATTAACTTGCTGGGACCTAGAGGTGGATCATGTTTACATTATAAACCAGAATTTGGGAATGATACTGAATGATATGATTTGCTTTGTGGTGAATGATATGTTTTAGTTTCCTGCTTGATTGGATCACAAAGTATAATGGTTCTATTTGTTCCAGAATTGATGGCCATTTAATTTAGATTTTTGTTAGGCCATGGATCCTGGAAAAGGGTGGAGTATATTGGGATCCTTGAAGAGTCTGGCCTTCGTTGCTTTGATTAATTCAGTGTTTTTGATTGGGTCTTACTAGGTGCTAAGCCCCAGGCCCAAACCCTATTAGGTGCTAAGCCTATGTGGGTGTGAATTAGTAAATAAGGTGGTGTTCCAGGTGGGGCCAATGAAGGGAGGTGCTAACACCAGAGTCAATCTTGGGATCCTTGGTTCTGGTAGCTCAGATGACATTTGTTGAAGTCTGAAACTGTATAAAAAGGGAGAACAGAGCTATTTGCTTAAGGCTCTCATTCCTGGAGGTGCTCGACTCTGGGAACCAACTCTAAGGGCCTTCCTGCTGAACCCAGATGTTGATGGTTTTCTTGGTAAGTATGAATTGTATTTGGTCTGTTGATGTTTGTAATTTGTTTGTATTTGCCCTGAAGTTCAGGGTGCTGGCTTTTTCCCCTGAACTAAGTGAATGATATTTGCATGCTGGATTAAATTGAGATCGTTAACCCCTTAACATTGCTTTCCTTAGTAAGCAGATCAAAAGAACTTGGGCTTGCTGCATTCTGTGAGCTGGTCGTTGTTGGTTTTACACCCCCTCACAGCAGCTGCTAGCCATATTGTTGAAACAGTCCCAAACAGGCCCAGGGGGAAGCTTGAAAAAAGACATACTTATCTCCTTGCTGCTGAAATGGACAGACCGAGAAAAC
>JAQQSZ010015593.1:0-11235 GCA_028646595.1 Phalanger gymnotis | reverse complement strand
CCAGAGTCTGAGACTGAATCTGGGTGCGTTTTTGCTACCTGGCCATGTTCCCAGCCAACCATTTGACCGTTGAGTTTTTTGTTGGGATATGACTGCTTGTAGAGTAGAGAGTACTTTGTCCCAAGCTTGAGGGACTATGCTGTTGTATTCAGAGCTTTTTCTGCACAGCAAGCTCTGCCACAGCAGCACTTCTCCTCCCCCAAGAACCACCAACTGGGACCTGACTCAGATCTTAAGCAGGCTGTGCACTCCTGCTGTGATCTGCCACTTAATTCCTCCCACCAGGTGGACCTGGGGCAGGAAACAACTGCAGCTGTATTTCTGTAGCTGCACTGCCTCTGCTGCCCCCAGGGCGGTGGCCAAATTCCAAACTCCTTTCACTCTGTCCCCGCAGTTTTTTCCCACTAACCTTCTATGTTGTCTTTGGTGTTTGTGGGTCGAGAGGTCTGGTAACTGCCACAGTTCACTGGTTAAGGGTGCTAGGGCCTCTTCCGCCTGCCTCTGGGTCTGGTTGGTCCAGGCATAGCCCAAGCTGGGCTCTGCTCTGCTCCACCCCCAGGTCCATGCATGATAACCTTACCCAGCGACCATCCAAGCTGTCCTGGGCTGGAGCCCTGCTTCCCTCTGCTATTTCGTGAGTTCTGCAGTTCTAGAATTTGTTCAGAGCCATTTTTATTGGTGTTTGGAGGGTCCTGGGGGACATAAGTTTTCAGAGCTGTGGGATATATGGATTAGCATTTTTTAAAATTCATTATTCATTTTGTACCTATTGTATTGCTTTTTTAAGCCTAACACTAAACTGACTTGCCCAAAATTCACTCTTAACAAGAGTCTTTCTTATTAAAAATTCTTCTGTCTGTTTCTTTAAACCTAAAGTGGGAGAATGTTACTTCACTCTCTTGGAAATTACATTTTCTGGAATATTTGAAGATAGATTATTGTTTATCTCTCCATTGTCAGATTATCTTCCACTAGAAAATGGGAATTCTAACTAGCTATTTTCAGGATACCCTTTGTTCTTCTCATTCCCAAATTAATCAGTTGTCATTTATTAAATGCCTGCTATGTACCAGGCACTCTGAGGTGCTGAGATATTGAAGAAAATAATGAAACAGTCTCAGTTTTCAAGGAATTTACTTTCTATCAGTATATCCGTTGGCCTGCCTGTATACTCTGTTGACCATCTTAGCTTCCTTGCCGCTAAAGGGCAGGTCCCTCATGATTTATCTACTCTAGGTACCTGTCCTGATAGCTCTGCTGTTATGGGCCAGATTCTTGAATACCTCTGCTCTCTGGAAATCTTGGAGGTCCTCTTGTATACTAAGGTGTATATTCTTGCTCATCTTGGAGCACCCTTTTGGCATACTTTTCCTTAGGGGGCAGATAAATAGCCACATGTTCTTTCCCCGACACTGTGGCTTGATCTCTCTGATCAGTTATTTAGAGGCCCTTTGGTCAGCTCACTTAAGCTGCCTAGTTTCCCTGTCTAGTGATTTCTTTTCACCACCCCCACCTTCATCATACTCCCCTCTCCCTCACCCCATTTTGTTTAGCATTTGCAGTGTTTTTGCGAAGTCTTGTTGATATATATCTCTGGTATACAAAGATACTAATGATAACATTAACAAAAAGTAATGTAGAGTTTCTAGAGATGGGGAAGGAGAACTTGACAGAGTAGAAAGTTTGGTTACAAACTTCACAAAATACCCGAAGCCTTCAAAGAACAGAGAAAAGGTAGCTAGTGCCAAAGACATAGTTAGATTCTTGGCCATTCACCCATTTTTCTCTTGTGGGCTAGTGCCATACATAGCCTGTAGCAGCCTGCTTCAGTTGGGTACCTGTGTGCCATGAAGTCTGTTCTGAAGATTCTGCTTGCACTCCTTGTCTGGCAGGAATGCTGGGGGAAAGGGGCGAGAGTGCTATTTCAGTTTCCCTTTAGGCATTTATCTTCTGACTGCTCCCATTAGGCTAAGCTTGAATAGATTCACTTATCACTACTAAGATAGCTTTATGTTCTGCAAGTTCCCAATTGGTTCAGCATCAGGTAAGAACATCTTGAAACCCATTCAGAATATGTTGACCTTCATGAGCCAGTATGGAGTTTGTAGTTGATAGGGTAGTGTTATGATTGAATTGATGTATTAAAATTTCAGCCTGTCAGTGTTATATAGTACATTTTGGAATGGAGAGATAGGAAGATCAAGTTAGTAGTGACTGTAGTAATCCAGGAATGAAGTTACAAGAGCTTAGTGTCAGTGAGATTGGAGAGGGAAGAAATGGCAACCTATAGTAACATAGGGTATGGATAAGATAAAAATATTGAAGGTGAAGGAATTACTCATGGTGACTCTAAGGTTTATAGATGCCGGGGGAGTAGAACAGAATAGTTGAAAAGTTCTTTGAATTTGAACTGTGCAATGAACTATTGCTGTACATAGTAAGTAATTAAATTTGCAAATTGAATTTAGTGAAAGTGTTTCCCAAATTATGTCTAATTGAATAGCAATAAACTGTTTATTAAGCGGTCATTCCTACCTTAAAAATGTAGTGACTATAACTATAAGGTGACTTATTTAGAAATAAATGATGTTAAATCATTTTTTCTTTTTCTTTTAAGACAATTTTTTATTAGCTTAAAAAGGAGCATGGAATAATTACAGTCCTTTTAAGATTTTTAAAGATTTAAGTAAGGACATTTGATTTGTTCCACATAAAACCTTAGCTTTAGTGTTTAAGTAGTCATGAATTTTCTAGTGATACTTCCAACAAGAAAGTAAGGAATTTGTGCTTTATTTGAAGGACACTACCTTTGGCAGTATAGCAATATCGAGTGCAGTGCTATTTATAGATAGAATTTGTTAAATTTCCTCAGCAGGGACTTTAGAGAGATGACCTTGTAGGATAGAAAAAAAGAGTGGTGCTTATTATGCTACAAGGGCAATCTTGTTCACAGTTCAAAAAACATATACAAAGTTCTGATTTACTAAACTGAATCACAGTACACCAGGCTAGCTGTGCTTCAACTTGAAAACAAAAATCCAACTAAAATTTAATTCAGTTTCAGCTAGAGTGGTTGTTGGATTTTTGAGATGCCACCATTATTTTTAACTTCTCTGCATGAGTTACAATGATGATGATGATGACTAACATTTATAAGGTGCTTATTCTGTTCCAGGCACTCTGCTAAGCACTTTACAATTATTACCTCATTTGATCCTCTCTGCCCTGGGAAGCAGGTGTTAATATTATTCCCATTTTATAAATCAGGAAGCCGAGGCATACAGAGGTTAAGTGACTTACCTAGTCACATGGCTAGTAAGTATCTGAGGCTGGAGATTTGAATTCAGTTATTTCTGACTCCAGGCCTGGCACTCTATCCATTGTGCCACCTGGAGAAGGGAGAAGAGGAAGGCAATAAGCATTTATATAGCACCTTCTATATGTATAGCACTGTGCTAAGTGCTCTTCTAACATTATTTCATTCGATTCTCAGGACAACAATTTTACAGTTGAGGAAACTGAAGCAAACAGGTTAAGTGACTCCTCTAGGGTCATACAGTTATTAGCTGTCTATTGCTGAATTTGCTGCCTGTGGATGAACTTATTATTATCTATTCTTTAGCTGTTAAAGTATAAAAGCTGTCATCTAAGTTTGGAAAATTCTTTTGTCTTATTTACAAATTAGATTGGATGGTTTTGAGCAAGTTATCAAAGCACATATATATAAATGCATTGTATTTTTGTGGTACCTCTAGTTGTTAAATACTCAAATAACTATAACTCACAGTATTTTATCATGAACTATTGTACTTTATAAGTTTATGAAATAGATTACATATATTATTTTATTCTATTGACCATAAGTAGATAATACATGTTAAGTATTATTCCCATTTTTATATGTATTATATGTACTAATATATACGTAAATATATTAATACACGTATATATGTATATACATACGTACACACACACACACACACACACACACACACACACACACACACACACACGAGGTAAGCAAGGTATAGAGATGTTTGCTGACTTGACCAAAGTGACAAAACTAAGTTGCAGAGCTGGCACTCGAACTCAGCTTGCCTAACTTCTAAGTGTATTGCTTTTTCTACTCTACTACATTGTTGACTTATATTTGGCAAGGAGAGGGGAGCAATAGGGGAAGGCTGTTTAAATTTTTTGGGGGGTATTCAGAACTTGACAAATGTGAACATTTCCATGTACAAAAAACACATAAGAGGATTGTACACGAAACAACATCTCCATTGTATACAGCTTTTAATAAAAACGATGTACTAAATTCATCTTTCTTACAAAGCTGTTCCTCTTGTCTTTTTCTCTGAACCTCTTTCTGTTCTTTTGTACATTTAAAAAATAACACTTTTTTGGAAAGATATTCCTCCCTCCCCCACATACCTTTTGCATAATGCAGCAAAACAAATCTATACATTATTTGTGTCCAAAAACGAATGTATCATACTTTGTAAAAGTGAGAAGCATTCTTCATGGGTTCTCTGGAATTGTTGGCTATTGCAGTGATCAGAATTCTTGTCTTTCCGAGTAGTTTTTCTTCATAATGTTGTTGCCATTGTATAAATTGTTCTTCTCACTTCACTCTATCAAATTGGTTTCTTTGAATTTGCCCCTCTTTGCTGTTTTTTAAGTTAGGATTAAAAAAATTTTGGGGGGGGGGAGTGATGAGGGCATGGGTACAACAGAGCAGATATTTCCAGATATCATCCAGTGCATTTAATGGTTTACTCATTGAAAACTCTTTGGTCAACTCAGTAGTTTTCTAGATTTTCCAGATATTAATCATTGAATATTTATTGACCATCTATTACATACAATACACTGGGACTAACCCAAGGCAGGTAAGAGGGATGTTGTGCTTCCAGCTGACATAATCTAGTTAGCGATATACATCATATGTGTCAAAAGATTGGTCTGATACACAGTAAGGGAAATTGCACAGAGAAAGAGAATGTGTTGGATTTTGAGTCAGAGGTTCTGATTTCAAATTCTGGCTCTACCATTTATTTAATATATATGTGACCTTTGACACGTTACTTAAGCCCTTTTGGCCTCTGTTTTCTTATCTGTAAAATGAAAATGAAATAGATTGTCTCTGTGGTCCCCAACTTTTCTCTTGACCTCCAGCCTCACATCTTACAACTGTCTTTTGAACATCTCAAACTGTATGTCCTTTAGATGTCTTAAACTCAAAATGTCCAAATCTGAACTCGTTTTTTCCCCAAACCCTGCTCCCTGCCCTAACTTCTCTGTTTTTATTGAGGGCATCGTCCTCCTCCTCTTCACCCATTCATCCAGGTCCCCAACCTAGAGTCATTCTCCTTGGCCTCTCTCATCCCTCCATATCCAAGTCTTGTTAATTCAACCTTGACAAGATCCTTTGTGTACTCCTCTTTCTCTCCTCTGACACTGCCAGTATCCTGGTGCAGGCTGTCTTCACTTCATGCCTGACTATTGCAATAGCCAGCTGATTGTTGTCTCTGCCTCAAGTCTCTTCCCACTGAAGTCCATAGTCTACTTGATTTTCGATATCAACTTCCTAAAATGAGTATTACTGTGTACTACTAAATTCTAGTGGTTCCCTATCATGTTCAAGATCAAATAGGAAATTACCTACTTGGCATTTAAAGTCCTTCGCAAACTGGCTCTTTTCTACTTTTCCAGTCTTCTTACACCTTCTACCTGTCCATATGCTCTCTGACGTTCTCAATGTACTCTATTACACTGACCTCCTTGCACAATACTTTCCATTTTCTGACTTCTTACATAGTTCACTTGCTGTCCTCCATGCCTAGGATCCTTTACTCTTCATCTCTATCTCCTGATTTCCTTCTAGTCTCTGCTAACATTCTACCTTCTGCTAGAAGCATTTCTTGGTGTCTGAATTCCAGTGCCTTCCCTCTGAGATTATCTCCAATTTATCCATGTTTGTATGTCGTTGTTTGTATGTTGTCTCCCTATTATACTGTAAGTACATTGAAAAGAGGGACTTTTTTGCCTTTTTTTTTTAATTAAGATTTTTTATTTTTAGTTTACAACACCCAGTTCCACATGATTTTGAGGTCCAGATTTTCTTCCCCCCTTCCCTCTCCAAGACAGCATGGAATCCAGTATATCTTCTACATATAACTTCGCATTAAACTTATTTGCACAATAGTCAAGTTTTTTTTGTTTATTTGTTCTGTTTTTTGACAGGGCAATTGGGGTTAAGCGACTTGCCCGAGGTCACACAGCTAATATATGTGTCAAGTGTCTGAGGTCACATTTGAACTCAGGTCCTCTGGACTCTAGGGCCGGTGCTCTACTCACTGCGCCACCTAGTTGCCCCTCACAATAGTCAAGTTGTAAAGAAGAATTGTGACCAATGGAATGAATCATGAGAAAGAAGAAACAAAACCAAAAAATAAAACAAGAACAAAAACAAAAGAGAGAAAAAAAAAGAAAAAACAGGAGAGCAAACAGTGTGCCTCAATCTGCATTCAGACTCCACAGTTCTCTCTCTGGATGTAGATAGCTCTCTCCATCATGAGTCCCCTGGAGCTGTCACTGAACCTTGCATTGCTGAGAAGAGTGAAGTCCACCAGGGTTAGTCATCACAGAATCCATATATCTGTGGGTGTATGCAGTGTTCTCCTGGTTCTGCTCCGCCCACTCAGCATTATATCGTGTAGATTTTTCAGGTTATTATGAAGTCTGTATCTTCCCTATTTCTCACAGCACAACAGTATTCCATTACGTTCATATACCACAACTTCTTCAGCTATTCCCCAATTGATGGGCATCCCCTTGATTTCCAATTCTTTGCTACCACAAAAAGAGCTGCTATAAGTATTTTTGTACATACGGGTCCTTTTCCCACTTGTGTGATCTCTTTGGGATACAACCCTAGAAGTGGTCTTGGCTGGGTCAAAGGGTATGAACATCTCCATAGCCCTTAGGGCATAGTTCCAAATTGCTCCCCAGAAAGGGTGGATCAGCCCACAACTCCACCAGCAATGTAACAGTGTTCACTTACATCCTCTCCAGCATTTATCGTTTTCCTGTTTTGTCATTTTAGCCAATCTAACAGGAGAGTTGTGGTACCTAAAGGTTGTTTTGATTTTCTTTTTTCTAATCAGTAGTGCTTTAGAACATTTTTTCATATGCCTATAGATATCTTTAATTTCTTCCTCTGAAAACTGCCTGTTCATATCCTTTGACCATTTCTCAAATGCAGAATGATTTGTATTCCTATAAATTTGGCTCAGTTCCCTGTGTATTTTAGAGATGATGCCTTTATCAGAGACAGTAGTTGTAAAGAATTTCTCCCAATTTTCTGCTTCCCTCCTAATCTTTGTTGCATTGGCTTTTTTTATACAAAAGCATTTCAATTTAACATAATCAAAATTATCTGTTTTGCATTTTGTAATGCCCCCTATCTCTTGTTGTGTCATGAATCCTTTGCTTTTCCATAAATCTGATAGGTAAACTATTCCTTGCTCTCCAAAATTGCTTATAGTATCAGCCTTTAAATCATGGACCCATTTTGACTTTATTTTGGTATATGGTGTAAGATATTGCTCTATGCCCTGTTTCTGCCCTACCATTTTTCCAATTTTCCCAGCAGTTTTTGTGAAATAGTGAATTCTTAGCCCAGAAGCAGTACTATCAGCATAATTGATCATATCAACAACAAAACTAGCAGAAACCATATGATCGTCTCAATAGATGCAGAAAAAGCCTTTGACAAAATACAACACCCATTCCTATTAAAAATACTAGAAAGCATTGGAATAAATGGAGCCTTGCTTAAAATTATAACTAGCATCTACCTAAAACCATTAACAAGCATTATTTGTAATGGGGATAAGCTAGATGCATTCCCAGTAAGATCAGGGGTGAAACATGGATGTCCATTATCACCCCTATTATTCAGGTTGGTACTAGAAATGTTAGCTGTAGCAATGAGAAGAAAAAAAATTGAAGGAATTAGAACAGGCGAAGAAGAAACTAAATTATCACTTTTTGCAGGTGATAGGATGATTTACTTAGAGAATCCTAGAGAATCAAGTAAAAAACTACTCAAAACAATAAACAACTTTAGCAAAGTTGCAGGATATAAAATAAACCTACATAAATCCTCAGCATTCCTATACATTACTAACAAAGTCCAACAACAAGAGATAGAAAGAGAAATTCCATTTAAAGTTACTGTAGACACTATAAAATATTTGGGAGTCTATCTGCCAAGACAAACCCAGGGCCTATATGAACATAATTATGAAACACTTTTCACACAAATAAAATCAGATCTAAATAAATGGAAAAATATCAGTTGCTAGTGGTTAGGCCAAGCTAATATAATAAAAATGACAGTTTTACCTAAATTAAATTATTTATTCAGCGCCTTACCAATAAACTACCAAAAAATTATTTTACAGAGCTGGATAAAATAATAACAAAATTCATCTGGAAGAACAAGAGGTCTAGAATATCTAGGGAATTAATGAAAAGAAATGCTAGGGAAGGTGGCCTAGCCATACCAGCTATTAAACTGGTAGTCATCAAAACTACCTGGTACTAGCTAAGAAACAGAGTTGTAGATCAGTGGAATAGGTTAGGTGCACAAGACGCAGTAGTCAACGACTATAGCAATGTACTCTTCGATAAACCCAAAGAATCCAGCTTCTGGGCTAAGAATTCACTGTATTTTTGCCTTTCTTTGTATTCTCAGCACTTATAATAGTTCCTGGCACATATTAAGTGCTTAATAAATGCTTACTGACTGATTTACTTTTCAAGTTTAACTCTATAATCCTACTACCTAATGTGTGCCTCATTTGTCATACAGCAGGTATATGTATGTATGTGTATATAGATAGATAGGAATGTAGGAATTCAGAGATGGGAGAAGACTTTGCTGGAGTATTCAGGAAAGCTTTTCATAGAAGAGACATTATTGATAGAAATTTTGAGGGCATGGTAGGATTATAATTAAAACGACATTTTAGGAAATGTAGTTGGACAGGTTAGATTCAGATGGGTAAGGAATGTAGGCAGCAAGATTACTTGTAGAATGTTGTGATAAAGTGGTGATGATATGAGGAATAGAGAGGTTTTGTTCTGCTGTAATGTGGTAATAGTTATAGAAAGGGAAACATGTCTAATGTGTTATGAAGAATAATTATGGGGATCTAATGACTGGCCAGATGTAGGGGCCTGAAGCTTAGCACAGGTCAGGACCAGAGAGAAGAAAAATTAGGAGTCATTCATGTAGCAGTGATAGTTTTGGTATACTATGTAAATGGAGATAATAAATTAACAAATATTAGGTGCTTACTATATATGAAATTTAGATGTGACATGGTATAGTCCTTGCCCTCAAGGCACTTATAGTCAGATAGTGGAATTAGGTACTATCAGAACACTTTTACACATTTACTAAGTGCACAGGAAAATTGTAAAACAAAAGACTGCATGACATCTGAAGTGGAGTGGAAGGTATTTTTCAGTCACCTTATAAGAGTAGATATGGAAGGCTTCTTGGATGAGGTGACATTCAAATTAGGGCTTATAGGATGGATAGGGTTTCAGTGGGTGATAGAAGGTGGTGGGTAATACATAGATAGGGAACAGTGGGAGCAAAGGAATTGAGACATAAGACTGTATTGTGTGTTTGTGGTTCAGAGAATTGTCTAGTTTGGCTGAAGCATAGAGTATATGAAGGGAGGCAGTATGAGAGAAGTCTGGATCTCTGGAGGGTCTTGAATGTCAGGCAAAGGAATTTGAATTTTAATTGGAAGGCAGTAGGGAGTCATTTAGATTTTTTTTTTAATCAAATGTGGACTTGACTAGATCTGAGTGAAAGAAGTGTGAAGGATTGAATAGACAAAAGAATGGATTTCAAGTGGTCTAACAGAGGAGTCAGTTGCAGCAATACCAGACCTGACCTAGGATTAGGAGACTAGAGGAAAGGGCTCTTGTAAGATATGTTGTACAGGTGAAACTGAATCAACTTGGAGAGTTGAAGTACAGGGAAGATTTAAAAATAATCTCATAAAGATTTACGTGGGGATTGGTACCAGAGACAACAACAGTGAAGCCAGAAGGTATGGCAAATTTTGTGGGAAAGTTAATGAACTTACTTTTTAAATGATGAATTTGAGACATGGGTGGGACATCCAGGTTGAACTGGCCTTTAATTAGCTGGAAACAAAAGTCCGAAGCTCAAAAGAGAGGTTGGGACTAGATATACATATTTGTCAGTCATCTACATGTAAGTAGCAATTAAAGCCGTGAGAATAAATGACATTCAGTTCAGCTGACATCAAGTACCTACTGTGTTCAGGGTCCTGTTTTATTCAGTTGTGTACAGCTCTGAGTGATCCCATTTGGGGTTTTCTTGGTAAAGATACTGGAATAGTTAGCCATTTCCTTCTCCAGTTCATTTTACAGATGAGAAACTGAGGCAGGGTTAAGGGACTGGCCAAGGGTCACATAGCTGGTAAGTGTTTGAAGTCAGATTTGAACGCAGGAAGATGAGTCTTCCTGACTCCAGGCACAGCACTTTATCTGCTGTGCCACCTAGCTGCTCAAGGTCCTGTTAGTCAAGAGAAAAAGTAAGGAAGAGAGCCAGGGACAAACTCTTGGGGAGCACTAACATTAAGAGGTCCTGAAGAAGATGAGTTAGCAAGGAGGCAGAGAAAAGAAGCAAATATAAAATTGCCAGTAGTGTCAAATTCTGGAAAGAAATTTTTCTGGGAGCCTGGGAACTACTTTTTTTTTTTTTTGAGGGAATTACAAAGGTTCTTCCTTAAAGACCCCTTCCCCCTCCTTTTTCCTCTTCTGTCTATTCTTTCCCCTTATTTCCTCTTCCTTCCCTTTTCTTTCCAGATTCTTTGTTTAGATCCCTGAGGGAATTTTAAGTTCCCTATTTACTCTGTGTTTGTTTTTAGTTTTTGGAGGGCTGGAGGGTAGAACTGTAGTTTCTTTGGTATAGGGAAACACAGATGAGGAAACTGGCTCTATTGAGGTAAGACTGCACCTGGTCTGAAACTGAGGCATTGACAGGTAGACAGATGATTTCTTCATGTCTATGTGTATGTCAGAAACAGTACTTGAACCCAGCTTTTATGGGTTTCCATGCTAGCCTTATTGCACTCTTTTACCCCTCATTCTGAGATTAAGGGGAAGAGGGTTTTTTTTTTT
>JAQQSZ010015592.1:0-11235 GCA_028646595.1 Phalanger gymnotis | reverse complement strand
AGGGGGAAAACTGGATAAAGGGGGATAGGTTAGGAAGGAGCAAAATATAGTTAGTCTTTCACAACATGAGTATTGTGGAAGGGTTATACATAATGATACACATGTGGCCTATGTTGAATTGCTTGACTTCTTAGGGAGGGTGGGTGGGAAGGGAACAGGGGAGAGAATTTGGAACTCAAAGTTTTAAAAACAGATGTTCAAAAGCAAACAAAAAAACAGTTTTTGTATGCGACTAGAAAATAAGATTCACAAGCAATGGGGCATAGAAATTTATCTTGCCCTACAAGAAAGGAAGGGAAAAGGGGATGGGAGGGGAGTGGGGTAACAGAAGGGAGGCCTGATTGGGGAACAGGGTAACCAGAATATATGACATCTTGGAGTGGGGGGGGAGGGTAGAAATGGGGAGAAAATTTGTAATTCAAACTCTTGTGAAAATCAGTCTGAAAACTAAATATATTAAATATATTAAATTTAAATTGGGAAAAATGATCTATCAAATTTTGCAATATTAAATAATTTCAAAATATAATAATTATATACAAAATATCATGTATTTAAAACATGAAACAAAATTTATTACCAGTCAGATGACATCAGTTCAGCTGAATGTATTTCCAAATTATCCTACACAGAAATCATCAATCTTATGACTTCTGGCATTTTATACTAATCACATCTAAAATCCAGTATAGAGTTATCAAGTATGGAGTAATTACATTTAAATAAATTATAATTATTATAAAAAGTCAACATTTACATAGTGTTTACCATATGACAGCCAATGTATTAAGGACTTCACAGTCACTATATCACTTGATCCTAATGACATGTTTGGGAGAGGGGTATCATTATACCATTATTATTTTCCTCTTGACAGATCAGGAAACTGAGGCAAACAGAGATAACTTACTTTTAAGATCACATAGCTAATAGATTTCTAAAACTGGAAAGTAACTGCAGTTTCCCTGTACCTTTGGCTTCAGGTATTTCATTTCCTGCTATATTTTTCTACTGAAGAAAGTGGAGGAGGGAAGTTGATGGAGAAAAAGACTTCTTTCTCCTGCTGTACAGGACTTTTGTCTTCTGCTGGTCTGTATGATCTGCAGCCATTGAAGGGAAGACGGGTGGTGAAATGTGGCCTCTTACCTGACCATCTGACATTATACCTTCTGTCTCATGTACATTTGTCTTCAGCCTGATTTCCAGTCTCCTTTGGGAAGAGGAATGACATCTTCCATTCAATGATGAATATTCTTTTTTTTTATAAACTTGTTTTTTTTATTTTTAGTTTACAACATTCAATTCCACAAATTTTGGGGTTCCAAATTTTCTCTCCCTCCCTCTCTTCTCTTCTCCCTCCCAAGACAGCATGTAATCCAAAGCAGGTTCTACATGTACCTTCATATTGAACCTACTGATATAATAGTCCAGTTGTAAAGAAGAATTGTAACCAATGGAATGAATCTTGAGAAAGGAGAAATGAAACCAAAAACAGGAGGAAAAAAAGAGAGAGCAAGAAGTTTGCTTCAATCTTCATTCAGACTTCATAATTCCTTCTCTGGATGTGCATAGCTTTTTCCATCATGAGTCTTTTGGAGCTGTCTTTGAACCTTGCATTGATGAGAGGAGTCAGGTCTATCAAAGTTAGTCCTTACAGATACTGTGTGTCTGTAATTGTGTATATTGATTTTTTGGTTCTGCTACCCTTACTCATCATTAGTTCATATCTGTCATTCCAGGTTATAATGAAGTCCGTCTGCTCCTCATTTCTTGTAGCACAAAAGTATTTCATTATATTCATATACCACAATTTGTTTAGCCATTTCTTGATTTCCAATTCTTTGCCACCACAAAAAGAGCTGCGATAAATATTTTTGTGCATATTGGTTCCTTCCCCACTTTTATGCTCTCGTTGGAATACAGCTCTAGTAATGGTATTGCTGGGTCAAAGGGTATGCCCATTCATAGCCCTTTGGGCATAGTTCCAAATTGCTCTCCAAAATGGCTGGATCAGGTCACAACTCCACCAACAATGTAACAATATTCCAATTTTCTCAAATCCTCTCCAACATTTATCATTTTCCTGTTTTGTCATGTTAGCCAGTCTGACAGGAAAGATGTGGCACCTAAGAGTTGTTTTGATTTGCATTTCTTTAATCAATAGTGATTTAGAGCATTTTTTATATGACTATATATATCTTCCTCAATTTTCCCTCCCTAATGACACTCCTCCCTTATCTTAACCTTTTCCACTTGCTACTTCTTCTCTCTCTTCTGTCCAATCCCCTTTTCTTTCCCCATTTCCCTCCCACTCTCTGTAGGACAAATTTGATTTCTATACTTATCAGAGCAAGTTATGCCCTCTTTGAACCAAATCTGATGAGAATAAATCTCCAATACTGCTTTTCTCCCTCCTTTCTTTCCCTCTATGTTTTTGTGCATCTTCTTGTGGCATAATTTACCCTTCTCTACCTCATCGTTACCTCTTCTCCCAGAACAATCCCTTTATACCCCTTAATTATGGTTTTTATCATCACATCAGTTACTTTATCCTGACACCCTTAGTCTATGTATATCCCTTTCAATTGTCTAAATAACTGTACCATTCTCAAGACTGACACATACATATATATATATATAATATGTGTTTATGTTTATATATTATATATATATCTCAATGTAATCCTATATAAGGATGTAAACAATTTTACCTTATTGAATAACATAGTTTTTCCTCATTTACCTTTTTATGTTTCTCTTGAGTTTTGTATTTGACCATCACATTTTCCATTGGGATCTGGCCTTTTCATCAGGAAGGTCTGCAATTCCTTATTTCATTGAATGTCCATCTCCTTGTCTGAAAAATTGTGCTCATTTTTGCTTGGTAGTTGATCCTTGGCTGTAGTCCAAGTTCCTTTGCCTTTTGGAATATCATATTCCAATTCCTCCTTTCTTTTATGGTAGAAGCTGCAAGAACCTGTGTGATCCTGACTATAGTTACATGATATTTGAATTGTTTCTTTCTGGCTGCTTGCAGTATTTTCTCCTTGACCTGATAATTCTGGAATTTGGCTACAGTATTCCTTAGAGTTTTCAATTTGGTATCTCTTTCACGGGGCGATTGGTGGATTCTTTTGATAGCTATTTTACCCTCTAGTTCCAGGACTTTGAGGCTATTTTCCTTGATGATTTCTTGGAAGCTACTGTCCAGGCTCTTTGTTTTATCATGGCTTTCAGGTAGACCAATAATTCTTAGATTATCTTTCCTGGATCTATTTTCCAGGTCAGTTATCTTTCCAATTAGATATTTATGTTTTCTTCTATTTTTTCATTCTTTAGATTTTGTTTCACTGATTTTTGAAGTCTCATAGTCATTAGCTTCTACTTGCCCAATTCTAATTTTTAACAAATTGTGTTCTTCATTTAGGTTCTGAACCTCCCTTTCCACTTGGTTAATTTTACTTTTCAATAAGACACTCTTTTCAGTTATATTCTAAACCTCCTTAACCATTTTGCCAATTTTGTTTTTAAAGATTTGTTCATCAGTGAATTTTTTTCCATTTTTTCTTTTACCTCTCTAATTTGGTTTTTAAAGTCCTCCTTGAGTTCTTCCAGGATTGCTTTTTGGGCTGGAGACCAGTTCACATTCCCTTCTGAGGTTTCAGCTGTGGGTATGATGTCAATGCTGTTCTCTTCTGAATTGGTATTTTGATCTTCCCTGTCTCCATAACAGGAATCAATAGTCTTTGGTTTTCTAGTCTGTTTTTTCATGGTGTTTGTTTTTTTTCCCCTGTCTTCTAAAGTGGATCTCTGCTTCTGGGGCTCAGAGGGTTCTGTTCCAAGCTTCCTGTGCTGGGAGTTGTGGGCCTGCTCACTGGATTTGTGTGCTGTGGCCTCTGGTTTCGTGAGGTGTAGGAAAGGGGTGGTCTGGCTCGTGGAATTCTCTTCCTCTAAGCCTGTGCTACTGCATGGGTGGTCTCAGTAGTTGTCTCTACTGGTGTCTGCCACTTCCCCTGGATGTACGAATGCACATTTTGGGTCCTGGTGTTGACGCTTGCTGGCTCCACCTCCATGGGGCTCATTAAATCCCACTGTTTGCTGAGGTGGTGTTTGCTGGGACACCTCTCTTTCCTGTATTTGTCTCCTTCCACCACCACAAGAAGGGCTCTTTCCCCAACTTCTCGAGCTAAAAGGCTACTGAAGCCCCACTTCTGGCTCCTCTGTTTCAGGGTTTCTCCTGAGGGATTATTATCTGGGTAAGGAAGGGAGGGATGAGAGCTGTTTTACCTGGTTATCATGGCTCCTGGAAGTTCAAGAAGGTTAGTTTCAAACCTTTAGACTGGAGGCTGGAGGCCTCAGGAGTAGCTGGGGCCATGGCTACAGGTTCTGCGCTGGTGTCTCCCACAGTTCCAATAGATTCTTGTCCTGGGCTGAGAGGCCTGGGGATCACCACCATAGCTGGTACGTCCACCCTGGGCCTAATGATGAATATTCTTAAACTTGGTCATACCCTAGGCATCCCATTTATTTTGAACCTTATAGGCTATCATCCAAACTTCTTTCCTTATCTCCCAACACCCAATTCCTTATCCCCATCCCTCTCAAGTCTCCCACCCCAAAGTTCCAACCAAACACTACTCTTCCCTTTCACTGTGTATTCTGGAATGCTTGTTCTAAAGGTAATACTTCCCTTCATCCTAAATCTGTCCCTCTCCCAGTCCTATCTTCTAGCTACTGCTGAAGCCTGGCTTTCCCTAACGATGCAGATACCCACATGACCCTTTCTAGGAATCTATGCACTTTCCCTCATTCCTCTTGGCTCACTGGTCAATTCAGGGCAGTTGGTATACTCTGTATTCCCTTTGCCTCTTCCATGTTTTTTCCCTACCTCCACCACTCAATAACCTCTCCTTCTTTAAGATTCATACTTTTAATGTCTACCACCCAATCAAATCCTGGTAGCTGTTGTCTACAGACCTCTAGATCCTCCCTTTCATTCCTCAATGAGTTTGGTAGATGACTCACAATTTTTCTTTCCTCCTCCTCAATTCCTACCCCACATAATAGGGGACTTCAATACACATATTAACTCTTCCCTCAAATGCCCTAACTACTCAGTTCCTCAATCAACTGACTTCCTATCATCTGGTCCTCCATCTTACCTCTGGCCCATACAAAGATAGTTGTACCCTTGATCTTGCCATCATCCACAATTATGTAACCTCTGTGTTTGAGATTCTCCATATCCCCTTATCCAGCGATAACCTGTCAACTTTCTATCTCTCTGTCTACATTCCCTTACCAAATACTACTCTTTTTCTACATCATGATCTCTAATCTTTTGACTCCTCACATTTCTCCTATGCCATCTCCCTTGCACTAGCCTCTTTCTACTCTTTTCCCCATCTTGACTGACTCTTCGTTATAACAATTCAACTATACACTGCCCTGTTCTCTTGAGTCCCCAGCTCCCTTATAATTTTACCAATTGTAGTCTGTCATGCTTTCACATTACATCACTCCAACCTTTGTTTCTATATACATACTACTAAGTCACTTTTGTTTCCACATACATGCTGCTGAACCAAGGTGGAGAAAATCACACAATATTTCTGACTGAGCCCACCAGAAGTGTGTTACACAATGTAAACAGTGCCTTCACTGCTGTTAGGCAATTTTACTCTTACTACCCATGACTTCCCCCCTTCTCTTATCTGAGAATTTTGCCTTATATTTCACCCCTAAATTGAGGTTATTATCCATGAGCTCCCTTTTCTCCCTTCTTTCTTGTCTCATCATGCAATTTTCTGCCACTATCTCCACCTACATCCCTGTCTCAAACAATGAGGTAGACATTTCTTACCAAGGTCAACCCTTTTGCCAGTTCAATTACATTTCATTTTGTTGCCTCTAAAACACTGTCCCCTCTGTTATCCTTACTCTATCACTTATTGTCAATTTCTTCTTGTCTACTGGCTCCTTTCCTACTGCCTACAAATACGTTCATGTTTCCCTAACCCCATACTCAAAAAAATCCCTTTATTTGACCCTACCATTCCTGCTAATTATCAATCATCCTGTATCTCTTCTATCCTTTGTAGCTAAACTCCATGAAAAGGCCATCTACAATAGGTGCTTCCACTTTCTCTCCTTCTAGTCTCTTCTTTATTCCTTACAATTTGGCTTCTGACCTTATCATCCCACTAAAAGTGGTTTTTCCAAAGTTACCAAGGATTTCCTGATTGCCAAATCCAATGGCCTTTTCTCAACTCTCATTCTCCTTGACCTCTCTGTAATCTTTGACACCTTAGATCCACTCTCCTTCTTGATGCTCTTTTCTATCTAGGTTTTTGGGATACAACTGTCATCTGTTTCTTTTTCTATTTATCTGATTTCTTCTCAATCTCTTTTGTTGGATTGTCATTCAAATCACAACTTCTAAATATAAGTGTTCCATAGGGTTCTGTCTTCATCCCTCTTCAATTCTACCCCTATAGTACTTTACTTGATAATCTCATCAGTTCTCATGGATTTAATTACTATCTCTTCAATGATGATTCAAAAATCTACCTATCCTGCACTAACCTCTCTGCTGACCTGAAATGTTGCATCTCTAGTTGCCTGTCAAATATCTCAAACTAGATGTCCAGGGGATATCTTAAACTTAATATGTTCAAAATCTGTCTCATTCTAACTCCTCCTCCCCCACCCAACCATGCCTTCCCTATTATTGTAAAGAGCAATATCAGTTCCTCAGGCTTACAACCTAGAAGTCACCCTGGATTCCCCACTATCTCTCACCCACCGCCATCCCCATATCTAATCTGTTGCCAAATATTGTTGATTTCACTTTTATTTCACCTCTGGGCTATGCCTCTTTCTCTCTTCTGACACTGCTGCCACTCTGTTCCAGGTCCTCACTACCTCATGCTTGGACTATTACAATAGTCTACTGGTGGGTCTGCCTGCCTTACAATTCTTTCCATTCCAGTCCATATTCCATTCAGCCACTAAAATGATTTTCCTAAGATGCAGATCTGACCATGTGACCTTTTCTACTCATGCAAAACTGTCTGTTTGGCACTCATAGCCCTTTGTTACTTAGCGCCCTCCTACTTTTCCAGTCTTCTTTTATCTTATTCCCTGCTATGTACACTTCAGTTCAGCAACACTGGCCTGGCTGTTTGTCTCTCAACTCCAGGAATTTTCACTCATTCTCATCCATCCCTGGAATACTCTCCATCTTCATCTCCATCTACTGGCATCTCTGGATTCCTTCAAGGCAATTCTAAAGTCTCATCTGCTGTAGGACTCCTTTCCCAAACTCTCAATCCTAGTCTCTTCCTTCTCTTAATTATCTCCTATTTATTTTTTATGTAGCTTGTTTGTATATATTTGTTTGCTTGTTGTCTCTCCCATTAGATTATGAGCTCCTTGAAAGCAAGGATTGTATTTTTCCTTTTTTGTGTGTCCACAGTGTTTATTATAGTGCCTGCCATATAGTAGGTACTTAATAAATGTTTATTGACTGAAAATTTCACAAAAAATTAACTATAAATGATTTTCCAGAATGGGAAAAACAATTTATTTGGGTTTATAAATCAATTTTATCAAATATTCAAAGAAGAAGTTTATGATAATGTTGTAGAAATGCTAGCTACAGCAAGATGATATGAAAAAGCAATTGAAGCAATGAGCCCTTACACAAAATGTGAGGTCATGGCATGAGGTTCCAAGTTAGAATTAAGGCTGCATATATGAATAAATATTTTAAAAACATCATATGCTTTGATGAAATATTATGAGTCAAGAGATGTCCAAAAGGTACACTAACAAGAAGAGGGTAACTCAACAGCAACTACAAGCAAAGCCTCAGAGAAAAAAAAAAGATAAAAAAGGAAAATAAAAATAAGTGTTGGCCACAAGCATTATATGAATACGTGGAAGAAATAAAGTAACAGGTTTCCTTTTCTATTTTTTTATGAGAACGAAGGTGAAACAATTCCAGAGTAAAGAACTTAGAGGAGAATGAGTATCTTAGAACAGAATTTTATGGTGAAAACCTCCCTGCAAACTAGTATTTTACAAACAACTTAAGTCTCCTTGAAACAAGAAACATTAGGAAAAAACATTTAAAACGGGAGAACTAGAACAATATTTAATACCATTAAAAAGTTACACTGAGAAAAAGTCAAGTAGAGAACATTTAGTAAGAATTTGATTTTCAGAAAATCTTTATAAAACAAAAAAAAACCATTAACATCATATTTTTAAAAATCACAAATGAACAAACTGCCTAGTAGTAGAATGGGAGAACAAAGGGAAAGACAGACTAAGAAGATTAGCTTCTGAAAGAAATCACAAAATTAAAACTCTCATGCATGTCATGGCAGACATTGGGGACTGAATCACTGGCAGCTGTGGTAGTTTCCAGATTTCTCAGCCCACAGATGTCAGAGACAACTTAGAAGGTCAGAGGAAGGTGTCTGTCAGGACTGGGTGAGAGAGAAGTACAGTCCAGCACAGGGCATGACAATACAGCCCCTACCCCAGCATACCAGGAGCAGGCTGAATCTGAGTGACTGAATCTGAGGCAGCAGAAGTGGCAGTGACAGCAGGAGTGGTAGCAACTGCTCCTGGAGGTATCAGCCCACAGAAAGAATGTGTGAAAGTCACCTATTTTGACTTCCAGGAGCCAGGATGGTAGAGTAAGCAGTAAGTCACTCTCACTTTTCCTTACTGACCTTAAAAAATCCAGAGAATATTGTCCTAGGAAAAAAAAAATCCTGAAATAGTGGAGCCAGCAGAAAGACAAGGTGCAGCAGTCTTTTAGCTCAGGAGGCTAGGAGGTTTAAGGGAAAGGTCCCTCTTGGTGTGGCTGAAGGAGACTAGTACAAGATTGGAGGCATCCCAGCAAGGCAGCAGTGAGCCCTAACTCAACAAACCAGTGGGAGAACCTGGGCCCCAGGGTGGTGAAGCAGGCAAGCACCAACATCAGGCATACACCAGCCACCACCAGCAGCTCCAGCTCAGCACCAGCTGCCAACACCTGAAGCCCCAGCACACAAAACCAGTAACCAGACTCCTCCCCAGCACAAGCCTGGGACAGTGTCCCCTCTGCCCCAGAAACAGAGATCAAATTTAAAATTTAAATTTAAAAGCCAGAAAGAAGGCAAACCCCATGAGCAAAAAGCAACAATGAAAAACAATGACCATAGAGAAGTATCTTGGTGAGAGGAAAGATCAAAACACAAATTCAGGAGAGGACAACATTGTCAATATACCCACATCTGAAACCTCAAAGGGGAATATGAACTGGTCTCAAGCCTAAAAAAGCTTTCTTGGAAAAGCTCAAGAAGGACTTTAAAAGTCAAATAAGAAAAATTGAACAATTCCTTTAAAAATACAATTGAGAAAATGGAAAAAAAAAGTACACTGAAGAAAACAACTTCTCAAAAAGCAGAATTGGCCAAATGGAAAAGGAGGTACAAAAGCTAACTAGAGATGTATGGGTAGGGAAAAAGAGAACTTGGAAAGGTGGGGTGGAGGAAGTGATTTTTTTTTTTATTTAGGCAGCTAGGCACTTTTATTTGGAAAAGAAGCACTGTAATTTTCCTAGCCATAGAACAGGTATTTTGCACATTTTGGCTGGGTCCCCCACCCTCAACACTCCTTTGAATGGTAGAGATTAGTTCTCTTTCAAGAAGAATTAGAGATGAAAATATCATGGCAATGTGGCTGGAATTTTTAGTCTCTAGACACAAATACTGAATAATAAATAGTGAATCATAAACTCGTATAATCTGAGTTGGAAAGAACTTCAAAAACCATCTAGTCCAACCTATACATAGAAAGAATCTCACCATAACATGCCCAATAAAGCATTATCTACCCTTTATTGAGTCCTAAAAGTCAAGCTCTGTTGGAGGTTGTGGCACTGGTGGTGAGGGGCCTGATATCTATGACTCAGGTCCCGGGCAAAGTCTTAGAGGAGAAAGGCAAGGTTTCTGAGGTTGTATTCTTTATACAGATCTAGTCCAGTGATGGAAACTTTTAGCCTTTCTAACTTTTCCCCAAACCTCTACTACACAGACACTCTCCCGAGAAGCAACAAATTCCTCTTAAGTGGGGCAGAGTGACCAAAGATTCAACAATAGTAGATTGGGGACAGGGAAGAGGCCGAAAAAAAAACACTCATGGACCATGAAAATAGCACCCAACCTTTATTATAACTGATTATTTTCCTGGGCCTTGTGTTTCATCTGCTTCTGCTTCTGAATCTGTCTCTTTTGCTACTGTCTATTCTTCCAGGATTAAAGATTAAGGATTTTGTTCTTCTGTCTGTTAGAAAATGTAATTTAATAACTACAGGTTGGCCTTAACTATGAGTTATCACAATCAAAATACAGGAGAGGTATCAAAGAGAATACAGTGCAACATATGTTAGTATATCTATTAAAGTTCTTTTTCCCAAAACACAGATGTTTTATAATTGCATATTGATATTATTTAAAATATTATGATAGTCAATTTGGCAAACTCTCCTTCTATTGTTGTTGAAATTTTCAATTGTCATCTGTTTAATTATCATTTTTATTTTAATTGTGTATAATCTGGCATGTGAGGTACAAAAACACTAAAATTCATTCATGTAGATAATCTTCACCGTGCTCAATAATTTGTCACCAAGTTTTAAAATATTTTTCTGTAAAATAGTGTTATCGATTTCATTGGACTGAAAACATAAACAGAAGTGAAGATTGTATGTCTTCTGTATATTACTATTGGGCTTTTAATACAAAGTTAACATATTAAGGTATATAAGTAAATTAAGATTTGGATTATATACCTGGATTGTACTTTTTGGATGTTTACAAATATCTGCAAATTATTTTATTAAAAGCCCCATAGCACCAACCACATGTCATAGGTAACCAAATGAGAAATCTACAAGTTTTAAGATCACAACCCCCTAAAGAAATATTTAATTGTATATTTACTTAATATTTAACAGCATATGATATTTGTTTAATAATTTGCCTGCAGGTTTCTCTAATCCTACTTCTCAAAGATTCACACACACACAGATTGATATTAAATCAGGAGGGGGTGAATTGCCCTGGTACTATTTACCTTTAACTATAAAATATATCTGTTATAAGGAAAAACAAAATTGTTGTTTTTCTGTCCTTGAAAAAAACCACTTAAAGTCTCAGTTTAGAAAAAAAAAAAAAA
>JAQQSZ010015591.1:0-11236 GCA_028646595.1 Phalanger gymnotis | reverse complement strand
CACCATTGCTGGCACCTTCCTCTTAACAGTCTTAGAGAAACCATCTTATTAGCAGTTCACATTAAAAAATGCTTAGGAGTCTAATTGCTTTATTTTGTTAATGTTCTGTTTTAAATGTTATATGAGAACTAAACACAGTTCAGGTGTGATTTGGTCAATGTTCAGAGTATAATGGAACTATTAACTCCTCTTGTTCTTGGCACTTTACCATTCCTGGAGATTATGATTACCAATAACATTTTACTCTGCCATGTTTTAGTATTCTGCTGCTGGGTTGTTTTTGTTGTTGTTTTGTTTTGTTTTTTGGTTTACATTTCTCAAATAATTATATATTATCTCAAAATAAAGATAAGAGTATCCCTTATTGCCAGAACATCTCCTCTCTGGTTTTCATGATAATATTCTTTTTTGATCCTTCTCCTAATTGTCTGAACCACTCCTTTTCAGTATCTATGCTGGCTCATCATCAATAATCATAGTTCTTAACTCTTGGTGTACTGAAGGCATTGTTCTAGGTTCTCTCTCCCTCCCTATCTCTCTCTCTGTCTCTGTGTGTGTGTGTGTGTGTGTGTCTCTCCCCCTCCTCCTCATCAATTATCCATAAAGATAATTATTAAAAGTTATGTTGACTCAGTTGCCCATTTTTCCCAGCCCTGCTTATCAATCAGTGTGTGGTGAGACTGTGACCTGGGAAAAGCCAAGTCTGCAGTTTTCACATCACCTAACTTTTGTCACTACTCCCACATGGAAACTTTCGTATTCTTACTAAATTGGGGATGATCTGAGATTCAATGATCCAACTTCTTTTTCTGAGGTAGTCCTATCTGTATTGTCTAAAAATTACCTATACAAGATGGCCCCACCTTGAAAGCATTGCTAATCTTCAGTGATCTACCTGTCAATGTGTTGCTACCTTAATGTACTTATAATAAAATCCTTTTAACTCTCTTTGTACTGAATTTTGACTTATTAATCAGCATGAAAGTCCAAATGAAGAATTTCCTTTCAACATAATTCGGATATATGTGTCCATCTTGAGTATCTCCCCTGAGTTTCATCAGCAACAGCTTATTGGGTGTTTTAAAAAAGATGTTCCATAGGCATTTCAAATTCATTTTGTCCAAAACAGAAATAATTATCTTTCTTCTTCAAACCCTCTTTTTTGTTGAACTCCCCCCTCCCCAG
The DNA here is from genome assembly GCA_028646595.1 of Phalanger gymnotis. Taxonomy (NCBI): domain Eukaryota; kingdom Metazoa; phylum Chordata; class Mammalia; order Diprotodontia; family Phalangeridae; genus Phalanger; species Phalanger gymnotis. The sequence goes on along the minus strand of JAQQSZ010015591.1, from coordinate 10,051 downwards.
CCATGGCCATTTTTTTATTCTCCAAGGTTTTAACCATGTCATTATTTTGGATACTTTGCTTTCCCTCATTCTCATTTCAAATTTGCCAAAGCTTGACTTTCTACTTCCACCACATCTCTCAGAACTGATGGCTTGTCTCTTTCCACATACCCACCACATTAGCTCAGATACTCATCACCTCCATTTTGTTTTTTGGTGATGACCTCTTAATAGGTGTACTTGCCTTAAGTCTCTCTGAGTTCCAATTCATCCCTTTTACTGTAAATGTGATTTTAGAAAGTGTTGTTGGAGTATAGAACTGGTTTGTCAATACTAAATTCTTTCTGTTCCCTCTTGCATTCTGAAAAGAATGTAGCTGAATTCTTCTAAGACCTTTCTTAACTTCTCCTTTGGGGTGCCATTGAGAGATGAGAGAGTTGGTTACAGTATGATCTTTTGTTTTTCTCTCTTTCTGCTCTTCCAACTTTATTTCCTTTCTCTACAACAATCAGCTTGATTTTTAGCCTACTGACAAGATGGTCCTTAGGTCCTCACTGTCTCTTGTCTGCTATTTTATAGAATTTTCATCAGATGAAAAGTTACTAGTACAGTACCATAAACTCAGAGTCCCTAGTCTGAAAAAATTTAGACATTTGTAGCTCTAAACCCTAATTTTAATTTTTGTGTATCTCTCCCTAACTCCTGTCTTCTCAATATTTCATGTAACATCATAGTACAGGAAATGTGTAGGTAAAAGAAGGAAACACATGATATTATGCTGCCAGTTAATGAACAGACAAAGGAAGGGGAAAGTTGGGAAAACACAACCCTTTTAAAAAATTTTTCCTCATTCCTTGATGAATTAAATACAACTAGTAATTTACTCTGATTCCTTTGTTTCAAGATGAGTTAGGAGGTTGAATAATTCTAATTAATTTCCCCCTTCTCTTCTGCAGTTCTCATCTCCTTTCAGTTCTCCTTTTCATGTCTTCTGTTAGTTGTACAATCAAAGTCTCTCAGTTTGGCTTGTTAAGTTGGGACTGAGAATGCCATTTCCCCATTCCATTCTCTTATTCTGCTCTGTTACAGACTATACGAGGTTCATTTAAAAAATCCCACATGTGACTCAAGCCTCACCCCCTTCCCCTTTTTGGCTCAAAGATCTTGGTAGTTCAAATTTTTCTCATAGATGCAAGGGAATATTTTCCCTTTGAACCTCAAATTTGAGAATAGATTCAAATCTCAAAACCAAATTACATAAAAATCTTTATATGTTATTTTCCTACTCAGTAAATTCCAGTGGCTCCCTATTACTTATAGGATAAAATATGAACTTCTCTATTTGTCTCATAAATCCCTTCACAATTTATCTTTTGTCAAGAGTTTGGTCTTTCACAAACTATTCAAGAAAAGAAGAATTCCATATGATGAGGACTTAAACACTCAGGAACTGAGGTGCAAATGAGTTCACTGAATGAATAAGAAAGGAAGAAAGCAATAACATTGAGGTAAAGAATGACAGGCCACAGTTTCAGAAGATCTTGAAAAATCAGTTCAATGAGTCAGAATAAACACAGAAGGAAATCCTAGCTCTAACTGAGAAAAGTAAAAGTACATATTCTAGAGAATGTGGAAGTATAAAATCCATGTGTACCTGGGAATGTGAAACACACACAGTCAGATGTCATAAAAAGTTATAATTCTCATGGAGCAAGGCTTCTTGGGATTCTCATTCATGGAGGTATATTAGGACAGAAGCCATGTGGCTGAAATATTGCTGTACTACAGATTCCAAGATAATAATTCTGTATCTCCTTTCTCTAGGTGGGATTCTTCATGAATGAATGAAATCTGTTTGCATTTATATGTTGTAAATGTTTGCACAATCTATATGTGTTAACTACTTATTTACAAATTTGAGTATACTTATTGGAAATAAACTTTTAAGAAGTCAGCTGAAATGGGAAAAATCTCCAGAGAAGAGGTAGGCATAGACATAATATTGTGATATTTTGCCAGAAGTACTGTTTCTGACTAGAGCTCAGAGCTGACAGAAAGATAAAGAAAATTAGAGATTTTTTTGATAACTAGAGACCCATTTGGATAATAAGTCAATAATAATGTGAGGGATGAATAGGAGTTAAGGAAAAATCCTAATCACCATACCCTCCTCCTTCCAATAGCTTTTTTCCTTGATTTTGCACACCTTGCCTTTTGGCACTTTAGCATCCATCAATATTGGCTTTCTTTCTGTTCATCACACATGACTTGCTTTGTCCTTTCTCTGGTTTTCCATTAACCATCTTCCCTGCCTAGAAAGAGTTTCTTCCTCATTTATGCCTTCTAGAATCCATTCTTCCTTTAAGCAACAGCAAAAGCATCATGTTTTATAAAATATTTCTTTATCCCTAGATTAATTTATTTTTAATTTATTCTGTATGTTGTACTTACATAGGATATAATTATATCCTTATGTGCAGTATACATACAAATAAAAGGGTATATAAACATTCCTCCCACACATTTATATGTGTGTGTACACATATATGTGTGTTGAGTGGGCTTGGAAGAGTAAAAGAGTAGAATAACAGATTTCTCTCAAGAAGCTCATAGTCTAATGGAAGAGAAAACATGCACCTAATTATATAGAAACAAGATATGTCCTGGATAAATCAAGGGAAGTCTCAAAGGGAAGGCATTGAGATCAAGGATAACTGGGAAAGACTTTTGCAGAATGTGGAACTTAGGCTGATACTTGGAGGAAGCAAGGGAAGCTAGGAGGTAGATTTGGGGAGGGAGAGATCCCAGGCTGAGAGGCAGACCAATATAAAAGACTGCCTAGCACCTGAGTAGCAGGGGAAAGGACAAGGTATAAGGAGAATGGAAAGGCAATAAAGGGCCAAGTTATAAATGACTTTAATGATTTTATATCTAATCATAGAAGTTTAGTTGGGGTTTAGGGAGTGACATGGTCAAGCAAGCAAGAGATCACTGCATATCTGAAGCCTATAAAGACTCTTTAATCAATGTTATTGTTGAGGCATATTTCACTTGTGTCCAACTCTTCTTTGGGGTTTTCTTGCCAAGGATACTGTAGTGGTTTTTCATTTCCTTCTCTAGATCATTTTATAAATTAGGAACTAAGGCAAATGGGGGTAAGTGACTTGCCCAGTGTCACATAAATAGTAAATATCTGAGGCCAGATTTGAACTCAGGAAGTTGAGTCTTTCTGGCTCTAGGTACAGTATTCTATTCACTGCACCATTTAGTTTCCCCTTTGATCAATATACCTTTATGTAGATAAATGTTAAGAGAATTCCCTCTCAGCTTCTGATGGTATAAAATAGACTTTAACTTAGTGCATCTTACATGTCTACAATTCTCCTGTTAATAACACTGGTGCTTAAGGAGAGAAAGATCCTACAATTCTTTCTGCATGAAGAAACATTCAGATATATTCTATGCACTTTTAAGGTTATGTTTATATTATTGAATTCTAAATCTTTAACAACTGGTAATTGATATATATTATATATGAAAACTGCATCTCAAAAATTATATTTAATTATCCAAACTTAACTCCCCACTTATTCTGGAAAAATAGAAATCTAGCTTTGGCAATGCTATTTTTTTTCAGTCAGTACATTATGTTAAATGTATATTAATTAAAATGATATGCTAAAATATAAATAACAAATTAATTATCAAACTATTTTTCAATATGGAATATGATATTTTTTAGGGAAAGGACACAATATCAGCTTATGGCTCACTCTATACTTTTAATGCATAGAAAAATTAAAGTATATTTAGGCCAAATTCATTGTTTTGTGCTCCTGCAGTCTAAAGATATTTCATTTTGTTATGGTTATATTGTAAGTTACACAATTAACTAGCCACTATGTCCCAAGCACTATGCTAAGCATTGAGGATACAAAAAATATGTAAAAGACAGACTCTGCCCTCAAAGAGCTCACCATCTAATGGGGAAGATAACAAACAAGCAGATATGTACACACAAGCTATACACAGGAAAAGTAGAAAATAAATAAGAGAGGGAAGGAATTAGAATTAAGAAGGATTAAGAAAGGCTTCCTGTAGAAAATGAGATTTTAGTTGGGACTCAAAGGAAGTCATGGAGATCAGTAGGCAGAAATAAGGAAACAGCAGAGAAAATGCCACAATAGCAACATTTTTGCCTACTTTTGGAATTCCTTTCAAAGGCTAAATGATATTGTTTGATCATTTCTCAAATGAACTTATGCTTTCAAAGCATGTTACTCTTTCACATAGTTATGCTTTCTTGTTAATGTTTTTTTTTTTCATTTTTATATTCCCAGTACCTAGTCCTCTGTTTGGCACATAATAAAAAATAGATACATGTTAAATTAAATTAGAATCTAAGAAAAATTCTGCTTTTCCGTCTTTTCCTTGAAAATTTCGAAGACTTTGACCACATAAAAGTTGCAGTCTGAAAGAAGCTTTTGGTTTTTAAGTATAATTCTCTGTAGAGGATTTCATTTTTCAAAAGAAGCTTTTGAATGATAGACAGCTACATGTACCATCCAATATGCTATAATATAGAAGAAAGTCTCTTTAAAAATTTATGCTTCGGTTTACACAAAGCGAAGTGGAAAATTGAAGCAAGCAACACAGAAATCAAAACAATTTATTTTTCCTTCAAATATCTCGATAATGAAAGAGAGCACTTATTTTATAATTTTGGCATAATTCCTTCAGAAGATATCTCCATGCATAATTACTTCTTCAGTTTCTCATTTCCATTTTATACCAACACACACACCTTAAGGTGGTCATCCTTAAGGATGTGAAAGTTATGCTCTTAATATTCTTAGCCTACCTCTTTGAATATGCTGAGATTTTCTCTGCCTCTTGCCAAATAAAGGCATGCCTAGTGCATGATGCCATTATTAAACCTCAGTAAAACTTGGAAATAAAACAATGATTCATAAAGGGAAGAGACAACTAAAGAAAATCCTAGATTATACGTAAACGAACTGCTTGACTGACAAAAGAAAGGGAATTTCTGTTTCAGAGATGACTGAATTATCACAATCTTAGCAAAGTCAAAAAATTCAATTTAAACTACCTACTGTGTACCAAGCATCACGTTAGCCACTGGTGATACAAAGATGGAAACAAAGCCACAGCTGCCCTTACAACGTTTGCATTCTATCCTGGGAAAACAAAACGAATAGAGATTAAAAATGTATAAATAAATGAACATACAAATAGATGGTAGATAATGATAATTCTAGTTAAATTAACTTATTCAGTGACACACCAATCAAACTACCAAACTACCAAACTACGATCTTCTATAGATCAAGAAAAAAATAATAACAAAATTCATCTGGAAGAACCAAAGATCAAGAAATCAAGAGAATTCATGAAAAAAAAATCAAAGTAAGGTGGCCTAGCCATACCACATTTAAAACTATATTGTGAAGTGACAATCATCAAAACTATTTGGTATTGGCTAAGATTGGCAGATCAGTGGAATAATTTAAGTATGCAAGACATAGTAGTCAATGACTATAGTAATTTGCTGTTTTATAAAGCCCAAAATTCCAACTTCTGGGATAAGAACACTCTATTTGACAAAAACTGCTGGGAAAACTGGAAAATAGTATGGCAGAAACCAGGCACAGACCAACATCTTACAAATACACACACACACATACATACACATGTATGTATGTATATATGTGTATATGTATATGTGTATGTATATACATATACATATATACACATACAGATACATACACACACAACATATATATGTATATATGTAAATATATAAATATATATGTATATATATATATATATGTTTTGATGACCTTTGCAGATCATTGATAGTACATTTGTGAAAGAGACCTGCTCCTCCGTGCTCTTTCATTAGTTCATCTTAACCAGAATTTTTTAAATGAAATTTTGAATGATAACTAAAGCATCAACATATATTCTCCTCTGATGCCTCACTACATGTTTTGATTACACTGTTTGTTTGTTATAGAGGTTAGATTACAAAGTTCTAAAGCCCACTATGTTTCACCAAGCAGGAACTACTTTAAGTCCATTTCCAAAAACAATCTATTTTCCTCATATCTGAGAACTCATCTCCCTAAAATTGAAGAATCCCATCACAATGAGATTATGAACTGATGATGAATGTTTTTGTTACAGTAAATCATAGATACTATCTACTAAAATAGGAAGAAAGTACCATGTACCTTAATAAAAGGAGAAACCAAACCAGTGAAATGAGGAAGCTTCAAATGTCAAAGAAAACTCTTATATTTGAAGAAATTATTACTTCCTTTTAATCATGTCTGTGTTTGTGATAAAACAATAATCACCTTACTTTTATCAAAAACTCTATCTCAGTCTATCATGGTAGAGTGAAAAATGTCCTAGATTTTCTGTCAGCATCCTGGCTTTGCTACTTACTACATATATGACTTGGGACAATTCACTATAGCTCTCAAGGCCTCAGTTTTATAATCTCTAGAAGATGATTCATTTAGATATTCTCTAAAATGCCTTTAAGATTTAATTTAAAAAAAATGACTTCTTTTCTTAAGTCCTAAAACAAATACGCAACAGAGGAAAAAGAAACATTATAAACTTAAATATTGAAATAAATGAGAAATAAGAAAAGAAAAAGTATGTCATGTGCATAGCAGAACATAAGAGAGGATTCATAACATACAATAAATTTACATTTCAAGAAAGCCTACATGATAAACATGATGTGTTGTGTTAAGAGCTGTCCATCTTTGCTTCCTTGTAAGTTTTCTTTTGTTTTCTTCTGTCCACCTTTTGCTTTGTTCATTTTCCTCCTTCTTCCCCTCCCAGAAGTCTACAATCTAGCATGGATATATTTATATATAGATAAGATTTAATTTTAACATTTGATGAATAGGTTCTCTCATTTTCATTAATTGGTGTATTCAGTGGGGACAAAGTGGATCCATATTTAGAATGTAGATATTGAACTTTCCTTTTTTTTTAATGTCAGTAACTATAATGAAAATGCATCTTGCTTCTAGGACTGGAATAATTAGTCTGCTTTTTCCCCAAGTTTTGTCCTTACTGATGAATATGCTGTATCAAAATTAAACATACTGCCAATGATCTACAGTGATAAAGTAACAATTATTTGCCATCTTACAAAGACCAGGTCTGCTCTAAGCTCCACACCAAATTCCACATCTTTGTCTCTTTTTGGATTTTTTTTACTGTTTCCCCCCAATATATTTCTTATGGAAAGTCTCCTTTTTCTTACCTAGCATTCAATCACCTTTTTCCTTTTTAATCCTTCCTGAGAAATTTTTATTCATTAAAAAACTTTCAGTGACAGGCTATACTTTAAATTGGTTCCTCCACACAAAAACAGAAGGATATTTTTTCTGAGATGCTCAATAATGGAAGAAGAGTCCATCCAGTGAAAAAAGTTTTAAAAAAAAATCTAGAAGTGTGCTTGGAAAGATGAGGGGGGGGGAGGGAGAAAGGGAGAGAGGGAGGGAGAGGGAGAGAGAAGCAAAATAAGAAAAAATGTGAAATAGAAATAAAATTTCCAAAAAAATATATTTCTGAAATACCTTTTTGAAATTGTTCCCCTGCAATGATTCCTAATGGCTCTTGACATTTCCCCTCACATCAAAATTGGTTCTATCTCCCTCACTATGCAAATCACAAGCATTTGATCAATGGGAATTAGAAGGAATGGAGAAAACTGGAAAAATAGCAGCCTTTATCACATGAGTAGGGGAAGAGACTTTGGTCTAGAACTTTACTTCAGAATGTAAATGATATTAATTCCTCCACAGAAGCAGATGACCCATTTAGCTTAAATTTATAGTCTTAGAAAGTTCCCTGGGGACACAAAGGGGCTTTATATTTTCTCTTTGTTAACACAGCTAGTGTAGTACTTCACTCTACTCTTTCTGACTCTAAATTGGGTCTTCTATCCATTAAACCACACTTCTTATTCTACTTTTGTCATGATGATATAATTTAAACTTGGAAATTATGAAAGAATAAAGAAAGCAACAGGCATCAGTAAACAAAATTGTTTCACAAAAAAATCATTAATACACTATGACCAAATCTTAGGTAATTGTTTGTAATGCAACATGATATCTTTCCTATTTACATGCAAATTCCACAACCAGTGACAACTCAAGCTAGCAGTCAGACCCAACAACATTATTTCCTTTAAGCATACCATACTGCTTTTTGCCTGTCCATAAATATTCTCCACAGGACAACTAGGTCTTGTAGTGGAGAGAGTAACTGGCCCAGAGTCAGAAAGACTCATCTTCCTGAATTCAAATCTGACTTCAGACACCTACTAGGTAAGTCACTTAACTTTTTTCCCTCAGTTTCCTTATCTGCAAAATGAACTTGAGAAGAAAATGGCAAAGCACTCCAGTAAATTTGCCAAGAAAACACCAAATGGGCTCATGGAGAGTCAGACTTGACTAAAATAACTGAACAATAACAAAATATATTCCCCCTGCAACATGGAACTACCTCCTATCTTAGTGTTAGTTTTTCCTCCCTCTTACAATATTGATTTCTTGCATTTTAGCATAACTAATTTATAATGTTAGGTGACATAATAACAAATGATGTGATCTCGGCCATATTACCTTGAATATATTTAATTCTGTTCATTACTTAAGTAGTTTGGAAATGAACTTGTAGCTCCAGCCTTGCCTTACCTTGATATTCTTGGTTATACTTGTCCCTGAGTTAGTCTGATCTCTCCTTTATACAGGTAACAAACACTATCAGAAGCCTTTATTCTTTCACCATCTTCTATCTCTCCTTCCTAAAACTTTTACCCAATTGACCTCATTATAGGCATATGTGGCATCATTGAGATTTGCATTTTTTTTTCTTTCCCCAAAGAATTTTCGTATTCTGTGCCCAATCATCTTTGGAATTGTAGAATTTTCCTCATTGGAATCAGAGCTTATGGATTTAAATGTCCATTTACTTTGCCTATTTTTTTTTATCGATGTCTCCTTGGACAAGTAAATTAACTGCTAAAATAAAGGGGTTGTCTTGATGTCCTCAAAGTTACCTTCTAGCTCTAAATCTGTGATTCTCTGAACTTTTGCCAAGCCTACTCAGATGATGACAGGGAATCTGTCACTTATGTACCTAACTTCTGCCTGCTTTAAGCATACACAGTCACTGTCATCTACCAGAGAAGCTGAACTTCATTTACCTAAACACACACTTTGTTCAGCCTTCTGTGTGGAAAGTACAGAAAATACATTAATTCATGCAATATGTGACTATCATGAACAAGATGAGAAACAGAATGGCATGGTGTATTGAGAGGTAGCCTTAAAGTCAAGACCTGGCTTGCCTTTGACATATATGATCCTGAGCAAAGTTATATAATGTCTTAGTCACTTGTGCAACTCTCTAAGATTCTAAGTAGCTGAACTGTTCCAAAAATGCATTGAAAAGGTTTTCTTTCTTATTATCCTTCATCAATGAAATTATAGGCCTAGAAAAAATAAAATAAAATGCAGTTTAGATAAAATACATTTAATAGAAAATATAATATGAAAAAAACAGTATAAATTTGAAGAATGTACAATGTGAGAATTCCCAGTGCTTTTATTTCAAAAACTATTTATTGTTATAACTAGAAAAAATAAATCCTCCACCTTTGAAAGATAGAGAAATTGAGGAAAGAAGGAAAACATATAAATTTCATGGCCAGGAGCTATTAAGTGATTAGAATAGGATTAGAACCCACAGCATCATAAAATGATGGAATAAGCACTATGATGTATCTTCATATCTGATGCATTAGATTTAAGGGCCTGAGCAAGTCACTTAACCTCTCTGAGCCTGTTTTCTATCTGTACAATTTTGTATTATTGAACTGATGTAGCAATGTGAGCTATTATTATCATTATTATTTTAGACCCATAATCAAGTCCTTTTACCATTAGTACACATGCTTTGTTAATTGAAGAAAAAAATCTGCAAATATCAAAACTCTTCAACATAAACAGGTGCA
>JAQQSZ010015590.1:0-11236 GCA_028646595.1 Phalanger gymnotis | reverse complement strand
CCCCCCCCCCCCCCGCCCATGCTCTACCTTGCCCTGCTCAAAGGCCAGCTCTGTACGGTAGCTGATATGTCCACCCTCAAGACTAGGAATCATAGCCATGTCAAGCTTCATCAGGTGGGAATCCTTATAAAGCTATCTGCCCTTTGACCCATGACAAATGACTCCAAGATGATTGGCATTGGGGATGGCAGCTGCTTGGGGTCATAGGGAGAGCACAGGAAATCTGTGTCTGCCTGTGGGTGACCTTGGAAGGTTAAGCAGAGGCATCACTGTGGAGAAGACCCTGAGAACAGGGAATAAATGAAGAAAGCATTGATTAAGCACTCAGTCCTTGGGCAATGCCCAGCGCCAAAGCCTGGGGATGCAAACAGAAAACACGGCACTTCCTGCCCTCAGGAAGGCCACAGTGCTGCCCACCATGACGGAGAAGGCAGCTTCTTGTCCCAACCAAGGGGCAGGCATGGCAGTCTCTGGACTGGAGAGGGGGAGGGGGGAAAGGGTGGTAGCAGAAGCAGTAACAACAGGAGAAGCAATTCAGCGCCCAAGAGGCCTGCCCTCTCTACCTCCTGCCCACCCAGTCTGCCCAGCTTTGGGTCCTGCCATGGATGCCCACTCTATTTCTTTGACATTTTATACTATATTTTTCCACCTAATGGGGGCATCTCTCCCATTTAATCTGACCTACTGCCAACCCAATACCTTTGGCCAGAGCTGAGCAAGACCTCAGGACCTTTCCCTCTTCCTCCTTATAACCATAGTGAGTGAGTGGGCTGGGGGGGGGGGGGCTCCTTGAGCTCCTTGTTTTCTTTTGTTTATTATTTAATCTGAAGGCAGAAAGATGTGGATTCTGGCAGTCTCTCTTCATTCCAGGCCATCCTCCAACCACAGTCGCCTCCCTCAACAATCGCCAATGGCTCCCCGTTGCTCCAGGATTCAAAGGCCTTCCTTAACCTGCCCCCTCCATCCTCTTCAATCCAGTGCCCTCAGCCTCCAGGCTGTCCCACAAACCAGGCCCTCCATCTCTATCTCCCTGCCTAGAATGTTCTCTGGCCTCTGCTCCAATTACTGACCTCCCAGGTTTCCTTTAAGTCCCAACTAAAATCTCACCTCCTCCAGGAAGCCCTCCCCAGCCCTCTTCATGCCAGTACCTTCCCTCTGTTCATTATTTTCTATTGATTCGGCATAGAGCTTGCTCTGTTTGCTTGTTGGCTCCTCCGTGAGACTGAGGTCCCTGTGGACTGAGCGTAGCCCAGTACCTGGCCCAGAGCAGGCACTTAATGAATGCTCAATGACTGACTGACCACCTCCTCACCCTCCTAGCCTGTCCAGCTATCATATTCCCCACACCTAAGAATACTCCCTCCTCTAAAAGGAGACCAGGCACTTCTCCCACCTGCCTGTGTCTTCCCCTACATTTCTGAAGTGGGAGGAGGGACAGGAGGGGTGAGTGACTATTTTCCACAGACATCTGGAAGGGACCCCGGTCCCTGGAGACCACAGCCATCCTTGTGGTCTTCTCTCTCACATGTTTATTAAAATCAAGCCCAGATAAAACCAATGTTAAAAACACCAACCCTGACAATAATAATGGATAGCGCTGATAGAGTGCTCAAGGTTTATAAAGGGCTGTACAAATATGATCTCATGGCATTCTCACAAACTGAGAAAGCCAGTGCTCTGATTAGCCCCATTTTATAGAACAGGACACAGAGGCTCAGAGAGGGGCGGTGCCTTGTCCAGAGTCACCCAGAGAGTGAGTGTCTGAGAAGGGATTTGAACCCAGGCCTTTCTGACTTCAGGTCCAGAACTCTGTGCAGTATACGATGCTCCCTAGATCCTGACTGCTCAAAAGCCATAAGGAGCTGACACTAAAAGAGGAAGAGAAAGTTCTTGAGAGACTGGCCAGGACAGCTCAACTACACGGCCCCTGCCCCCAGGTGAGCAGCAACCGGGAAGAGGAGGACCTGGGGTGTGTGTGTGCACATGATGCATGTGCACATGTGGGTGAGATGGGACAGCTCAGCTCCCCACCCCCATACAAAATGGTGATCTGGCAGTCCCAGGAGTATCCCCAGGGAGGAGCAGGAGGACTTAGGGGTGGGGTGTGTGTGTGTGATGGGACAGCTCAGCTCCCCCCTCCCCCCAACCAAAGTGGTGATCGGGCAGTCCCAGGAGCATCCCCAGGGAGGCGCAGGAGGACTTGGGGGGGTGAGGGGTCGCTGCCATGTTCCTGAAGGGGCTATCACACACCCTGTGGGGAGCTATCTCAGAAGTCAGCCTACAGCTGTCTGGTTCTGACTCTGTTCAAGGACTTGGGAAGAAACTTAGAATTCAGTGAAAGGCTGACCCGTGGACCGGCTGTAGGCCAACATAAGCAGTAAGAGTGGAGCTCATGCATCCAGCAAAGACCTGCCTCTGAAACTATTCTAGGCCAGAAGTAGCATCTAGGGCTCTGACTCCAAAGGGACGACCCAAATTCAGTCCCAAGCCTGATCTGGGCCTGTAACTGAATGATCAGGCAAGGGTGAGCTGGCCCTCTGGGACTCTGAACCTGAGGTGCCTTCCAGATGGCTGACAGGGAAGGGTGTGGGGATGACAACAGCAACAGACTCCTGGAGCTCCAACCAAGGGAAAGCCTGCAGTTGTGATGCCCAGACCCAAACTGAGTTCAGGAGCAGGCAAAGCTCAGATTGGGAGGACAGCAATCAGACTTTGCCCTAGATTAAACTGCTTAAGGCACAATAAAAATCTGTAGGTCCCCAATCTGGGACACCCAGAGATCCCTGAAAAATCCAACACCAAACATCTAGAGAAAGCTGTGGAAATGCCAATGAGAACACAAAACAGGACCAAGCATTCAGGGTTAGGGTTAGCTAGCTGTGTAACTCTGGGCAAGTCACCCAATCCTGTTTGCCCCAGTGTCCTCAACTGTAAAACAGGGATAACAGCATCACCTACCTCGCAAGACCATCGTGAGGATCAAATAAGAAAATGTTTGCAAAGAGCACTCAGGCCAGTGGCTGACACACATTAGGCATGATATAAATTTCTTATTCCATCCCTTCCCTTTATAAAGAGAGAGACAAAGGGCAAAGAGAGGTAAAGTCTAAAAAAATAGGATGAAGGGAAATGTGCAATTAAAATCACAACTGTGAATCTGGAGGTAATAACTTTACTCATAAAATGAAAGAGGGCAGCAGGATGTATTAGAAAGCAGAAGCCAACAAGATGTTATTTATAAGAAAAATGCCTGATAGATGATGGCTCATAAAGAATAAAAATAAGGACCCAAGGCCAATCCATAACACTTCAGCTGAACTCAAATCAAGGAGGGCTGGCAATCGTGAACAAGACAAGGTGACGGCAAAAACAGATGATTAAAAGAGGTCAAAGGGAAAGTCCCTCTGGCTGAAAGACAACTGACATCAATACTAAACATATGCACCAAGTGGCATACTATCTAAATACTGCTTTATAAGGCTAAAACTCTAAGGATAAAAGATGTAAATTCACCCCTTTCAGCCCTAGACAAATCTAATAAAAAAAAATCAATTAGTTAAGCACCTGAGTAGAATTCTAGAAGAGTTAGATATAGAAGATCTATGACAATTCAGTTATTTCAGTCGTGACACTATTTGGGGTTTTCTTGGCAGAGATACAGGAATGGTTTGCCATTTCCTTCTCCAGCTCACTTTTTACAGATGAGGAAAATGAGGCAAACGGGATGAAGTGACTTGCCCAGGGTCACACAGCTAGGAATTGTCTGAGGCCGGATTTGAACTCACGAAGGTGAGTCTTTCAGACTCCAGGACTGGTGCGCTAACTACTGCACCACCTACTTGTCAATTACTGAACAGGAAAAGGGAAGCGCAGAAGCAATAAGCATTAATTAAATATCTACTATTTGTTAGGCACCATTAAGCGTTTTATAAACATGATCTCATTTTATCCTCAAAACAATCTTCTGAGGTTCACACTACTATTATCATTAATCTTACAGTTAAGAAAACTGATCAAAATTTAGGCCAGTGAGGCTGAGAGCCCCTTTCTCAACACCTCCTTCTTTACAAAGAGAAGGAAGACTGCAGGACAATAGGACTGAGCAACGATCCTAACTATGAATGTGAATGGCATGAATTTACTGAGGAGGGAGGAAAGCAGGAGCCAACAAAAAAAATGCCAATGTGCTTTGGCCAAAGCAAAGATTTCAGAATTCCCATCAACCCAGGGACCAAGCATGACTCCAAAGGTCTTCCCAGGACTCGGGTGCAGACTGGGACATGGCCAACAAGAGAATTTATTTTGCTTAACTATGCATATGTGTTACCAGAGTTTTGTTTTGTTTTCTACAGGGAGAAGAGGAGATGGAAGAGAAAATTAATGCCTGTTGGTTGAACAAAGTAAAATAAGCCACATTAAAAACAAATCTTTCAAAAATTGAAAATGGGAATAATTAGATCTTTCCTTCACAGGCTAAGTCATATCTATCTAAAACCAAAGGTTAGCATTATCTATAATGGGGATAAACTGGAGACTTTTCCTAAATCGTCAAGGGTAAAGCAAAGATGCCTAGTATTATTATTTGATATGGTGCTACCTATAGCAATAAGACAGTAAAAAGGAAATCGTGTAATAATCATAGGCAAAGAAAACAAAATTGTTGCTTTTTACAGGTGATATGAAGATTTACTTAAGAGAACCTTTAGAGTTAACTGAAAATTATTGGAATAATAATTCTAGTGAAGTTGCAGGCTATAAAATCATCATTAGCCAAAACCATTATCATAATACCAAAAAAAAAAATCAAATCCCAGCAGGTAAAGTTGGAAAGAGATATTTCAGGTAACATAATGACAGAATGCTTAAAATACTTGGGAATCCATGTGCCAACACACGTGAAAACTGTATTAATACGATTATAAAATATTTTACGTAAACAAAGATCTAAATAATAAAGAATGTTAACTGATCATGGGTAGGCTGAGCCAACATAATAAAAATGACAGCACTACTTTAATTCATTAACTTATTTAGCACTATACCAATCGAACTATCAAAAGATTATTTTATAGAGCTGGGGGAAAAACAAAAATTCAAAAAAAAATGGGAAAGAAGTGGGGGCGTGGCAGGACCAGATCTCAAACCCCACTACAAAGAAGTAATCATCAAAATGATTTGAGACAGACTAAAACATAGAGTTCAATCAGGGGAACAGATTAAGTCTACAACACACAGAAGCAAGTGGACGCAGGAACCTAGAGGCTGATAAACCACAGACCCCCAGAAACTAGAGGAAGAACTCACTACTGGACAAAACGCTGGGAAAACCGGACCACCATCTGGCAGAAATTAGGGTTTTACAATACCTCATACCATACACCGAAAGTGACTCCGACACAGAAAGTCTCATCGTAAACAAACTGGAGGGGGGCAGCTAGGTAGGACAGTGAGTAGAGCACCAGCCCTGGAGTCAGGAGGACCTGAGTTCAAATTCAGCCTCAGACACATGACACACTTACTAGCTGTGTGACTTTGGGCAAGTCATTTAACCCCAATTGCCCAGCCTTCCCCCCTTTCAAACAAATAAATAAACTGGAGGAACAAGGGAGAATTTTCCTTCCAAATCTCTAGACAGGGGAAGAGTTTGTGCCTAAACAAGGGACAGAAAAGTCCACAGAAGAAAAAAGGAACAGTTTTAATTATATAACATTTTAAAGGTTTTGCACAAATCCAATGGAGCTAAAATTAGAACGAAAAAAACTTTGTAAGGAAAAATCTTAGCAGCAAATTGCTCTGACAAGGGCCTGCTCCCTGAGACAGCGAGGAAGCCAACCTAAGTTTGTAAGTAAGAGCCAGCGGAAAACGAGCAGCCACACGGGCTGTGCTGCAGCCGTGCGCCCAGCATCCCTCCCCGAGAAGGCAGAGGCACGCAATGGGGTTTCCTGAGTACCAGGAGCTGATGCAGAGGCCAGAGAGTGGCCCTGGGAGCAGCAGGCAGCAGCCACCAGCTGGACGCGCCCAGGGATGCTCCCCGGCCACAGCTCCAGAGGAATGACAAGACACTCGCTGTCCACCTTCCAAACGGGCAGATCCCCGCTTTGAGGACTACACCCACTGGGCCTTCTCAGGAGGGCAGCCAGCAGACACAGAGACCTCTCAGCCAAGTCATTTACCAAGACAGTCCAGGAAGGACAGTGGCTACCAAACATCTCCCCCTGCTGCCCCCAGCCTTGGGTGTCGGCAGGAAGAACGGCCTCGCACCTGGGCCACAGGGTGGCGAAGGCAGATATACCCATCGGGGACACAGGGAAGAGGGGAAGGAGAAAGGAGGAAGAGGGGAAGGAAAAGGGAGGAAGAGGGGAAGGAGAAGGGAGGAAGAGGGAAAAAGAGGAAGGGGAAGGGGAAGAGGAGGGAGAGAAGGGGGCGGGAGGAGAAGAGTGGGGAGAAGGGGGCAGGAGTGGGGCAGACAGGGAGGCTCAGGCCTGGGGGGGCCCCTACAGCCACAGCGCTTCGCGCCAGGCTCCTTCACTCACCGAGGCAGCCCCTTCTCTGGGGGTCTCTGGCCACCGTCCACGGCGCTTCCCCCTGCTCCAGCTGGCCGATCACATCGGGACTGGACACGGCAAGTCCTGTTCGTGAGGATGAGAAGATGCAGGAACCCCCCCAGCCTCCCAAAGCTGAGGCAGCCTCGCTCTCGGGTTACGCAGAAGCCCAAAGCTAACGGTGACAGTGGAGACTCGGACTCGAAAGAAACGTGTTACTCGCACCCACTCTCTAAGCGGGGAGCTTGCGGGTCCCCAGGACGGAGACTGGGGGAAGGGGCATAACTTCATCTCTTGGAGCTGCTAACAGCCCCCTCATCAGCGAAGGGAGGGAACAGACCCAGCCCAAGGGGCAGCTCCTGGGGGTCCTCACCCAGGCAGACCAGGTTCCTGTAGTTCTCCAGCATCACCTCCCGGTACAACTCCTTCTGGGTGGGGGCCAGGCGCCCCCACTCCTCCACGGTAAAGTCCACAGCCACATCCTGGAACGTCACGGAGCCCTGCAAGACCACGGATGCTGGTACCTGCCCACGTATAGATCTGGAGGCACGAGGGGCAATTCTCCCTGTCTGCGGTCCCCACGTATAGTATAGACAGTATAGACAGACAGTATAGGGTCTACGTCAGTGCGACTGAGGGGCAGGGAATCAGCATTGCCCCTGGGGGTCAAAAAAGGCCACAAGGAGGGGGCTTCTCACAAAAAAAGACAGACTGGGCAGGAATGGCACCAAATTCTGACCAAAAAGGAAGGAAAAAGCCTTTCCTGGGCACTCAGTGTGGGCAGGGAGAGTCCACCCTCATGGAGTTGGTGGCTGCCAGTGGGCCAGGTACGCCTTCTACTGAGGGGCAAATAGGGGTGGGGGATAGCCCATCTGCCCCTTCCTCCTTCATTTACCCTGCTCCAGGGCTCTCTATCAAGACAGGCCTCTCACTACCAGCACCACTCTGTTCCTGACCACACTTCACCCTTCTCCTGAAATAAGCACTGATTAAGCACCTACTGTATACCAAGCACTGTACTAAGCCCTTAGCCAACAGGATTCCACTGATCATCCGGGCCTCCCTGATTAAGTGTGGAACCTGAAAGCAATACCCCTACCTCTCTCCCCCCAGCCTCCCCCCAACTGCTAAGGACCTTGAGCTGCATTCAGCCCTTCACTAGGCTTAGTGAACCATCCATAGCTTACAGATAAGGAAACTGAGGCATATAGAGGGACACTAGCCCAAGGTTACCCACTCAGGTGATTCTGAGCAAGTCTTCCCTTCTCTGACCATTCCCTCACCTGCAAAATAGGGCAAGCCCCTGGGGGCAGGGGCAGACCCTGATTCTACACATGAGCGGGAGATGGCCTGGACCCTGGGAAGGGGCCAGAGGCCGGACATCTTTCCTGCTCGTGGGCCTCCAAGACCACAGGCTCCTCGTCTGTCTTGCCCTGGCTCACCTGGGGGCCGCCGGGCATCGGGAGCACAGGTGCCATTCTTAGCTCCTGCCCAGACAGAGGTTGGATGGAGGTCACGGGCTGGCTGCCTCCAGGGTCCGAGTCCCAGGGAGCACGGCCAGGAACCTGCAGCCTCCTGGAGGGACAAAAGCGACACACAGCAGGCCTGGCCCCCAGGACCAGGGAAGGAATCAAGGCACACTTCCTGAAGGAGGGTCTGCCCACTGCGGTTGGGGAGGAGAGATGGGGAGGCACATTAGGTAGGGGCATCACAGAGGATGGGGCACTGCAGGTGGGGGGGCCGTACATGGGAGGGGAAGAGGGGTGTTACAGAAGATGAGGGCATGGCGGGTGGGGGGTGGCCAGGGCTACAGCTGGGGGGGGTCACAGAGAATGGGGGCATGGCAGGTGGGGGAGGCCACGGTGGGGGGAATGGCGGTTGCGGGGGGGGGCACGGCAGGTAGGGGTGGTTTCAGACGGTGGGGGGCACGGCAGGTGTGGGGGCAAAGGGGGAGGGGTGCACAACTGGAGAGGGTCACAGAGTGGGGAGAATGGCAGGAGTGGGGGCAACAGAGGGTAGGGAACACGGCTGGTATGGGGGGGGGCCACAAAGAGTGGGGGGACAGCAACCGCCCCACCCCTTTCTTTCCTCTACATGCCGAGAAGGGGCGGGGCAGTGGGGAACCCCAGCAGGAGAGGGACAGGAGGAGGCCTGCTCAGGTTCACCCACCACTCCCACCCTGCGGAAAATCCCTGGCTGCCTCCCATTGGAGGTAGAAGCCCTGGCCCCGCCCAGCTACGGAGGGGCGGGGCAGGAGAAAAGTTGGAGCCAGTAGGACCACGGAGGGGGCGGGGCCTGAGAGGCGCGCAGGCGTAGCCCCTCCCCCAGACACTCTACTCCGCTCCTAGGGCGTCCTCTCTACCCGGGAGGCTCCGACACCCGGCGCGGGACGTCCCGTCCCCTTGCGCCCTTCTGTCGCTGCCGTGTCCCCGGCCCCTGGCTCCCACTCACCCGGGCCTGGGACACGGGCTCGAACCCCAGCGGCGGCGGCTGAGGAAGGAACGGAGACGGTCGCGAGAGCGCGCTTTCAGGACGCGGCGAGAGGTAGGAACCGGAAGTTACGTCACGCGCCCCGCCTTCCTCCGGCCCGACCGAGGGAACATTGGCATGGCGCGAAAAGGCTTCTGGGAAACGTAGTCTGTCGGCCGCGCACGCAGGAAGGAGGTGGCTCCAACCAGCCAGAGCCTGACTCTGAGCCCCGCCCCTGAGCCTGTGTGTGCTTGTGGGAAGAATGGGCTGGCAGAGCAGGGGAAACTGAGGTCGGGAAGACTAGGGATCTCCACAAGCATAAATTAAACACCTCTTCTGTGCCCGACCTCGTGGAGCTCACGTTCTAACGGGGAGGAGGAAGAACATGCAAGAAACTATGTACAAAGCAGGCATAGACGGGATAGTAGAAACAATCAGCAAAGGGGAGGTGACCAGCATGGGGATACGACCAGGACAAAGGCCTGGCATCTAGAGCAGCCAGGAGGATGTGTCAGTTGGTAAGGAGTTGTTTCAACAATCCGGCTAGCAGCTTTTGTGGGGGTGTAAGATCCACCCACGGCCAGCCCCCAGAAAGCTGCCAGCAACACAGGTTCTTTTGATCTGCTTAACTCAGGAAAGCAAAGTGAAGGGGTTGACAAGCTTACTTTAATTCAGCACACAAATATCATCCACTTAGCTCAGGGGAAAAAGCCAGTACCTTGGACTTCAGAACAAAATACAAGCAAATTACAAACATCAACAGACAGACCTTGTCTGATTCAAATCCCAATACATAGTTACCAGAGTTCAACAAAATCTCAGCATCCGGGTTTACAAGCTGGAGGGCTCCTTAGTTTCAGGTGCCCAGAGTCTCCTCATCAACACCATCTCAAGGCCCCACAGGAATGGCTCTGTCTTCCCTTCTTAAATGGCTTCAGACATCATACACCGTCATCTGGATGACCAGAACTTAGGCTGCTATGATTGGTTCTTGAGTTAGCCCCTCCCCTTAGGACCCTGGGAGGTTCACATACACATAGGTTAGGTTAACAACTAATGGGGCATAGCTCTGGAGTTAACACCTCCCCTTAGCCAGCCCCACCTGGGGCCCCACCCCAGTCACCAATCCACACCCACATAGGTTCCACACCTAATAGGGGTTTGGGCCTGGGGCTTAGCACCTAGTAAGGCTCAATGAAATACACTGAATTACTCAAAGCAAACAAAAGCCAAACTCTTCAAGGGCACTAAGTGCTAAGGAGCCCATTTTGCTTACCAACACAGGGGTGGGAGGACTGTAAGGCTAGGGGCAGGTTGTGAAGCCTATGAACACCAAGCAGTTTTATGCTTGGTGCTTTCTTGGCTGGGGCCAGAGGGAGGGGCCCTGGAGGTGGGAAAAATGCCGCAGAGAGTGAAAAGAAAACATGGGCCAGGTGGGCAAGTAAATGACAGCTCCGTTTATTAAACTGAGGGTCAGGGCTCATATACTTATTTTAGGCAAGCAGAATCAACAGATTCATGTGGGAGGCATGACTGCCTGGGGCTTTTGTTCCCCCTTTGCCGTAAACAGTGTTAATAGCCCACAGATGGTGTTTAGCAGTGTGCCGTGAGGGTATTGGAGAGAGCACATGTATACCAAGGAGGCTTGGAGAGCCTTCACCCTGAGTAGCACCTGTATGCCGAGGTGGGGTTTGGAGAGCCCACATGCAGAGTTATCAGCCCAAGGGCAAGAACAGGCCTACAGGGAAAACCTGGCCTGTATCTTATCCCAGAATGGACTTTCTCAGAACTGGCCCTCAACACCTAAGAAGCAGATGTGATTTTGGAAATGGCTAGTGGCAGTTAAAAATGTCTACCTGCTATTTCTCTTCTGTAGGGGAGGGGGTGGATGTGGAAAGAGAAAGGGATCCTAGCAATAGGAAGGAAGAAAGGCATCTTGGATTTCCTTTAGCAATTTTTATTATTTGGGGGGAAGTGGGGGCCATTTCTCCTAGTTAGGAGGTTACTGAGTTGGCTAAAATCTACCACATGGATGTAAAACATTCCTCAAGTATGTGTCTGAAAGGCAGGGTGGGCTCCTTAGCACTTAGTTCAACAAGTGCCCTTGAAGAGTTTGGCTTTTGTTTGCGTTGAGCAATTCAGCTATTTCATTGAATCTTGCTAAGTGCTAAGCCCCAGGCCCAAACCCCTATTAGGTGTAACATTAACATTATTATGTAATAGTA
>JAQQSZ010015589.1:0-11236 GCA_028646595.1 Phalanger gymnotis | reverse complement strand
GAATTTGGAACTCAAAGTTTTAAAAACAGATATTCAAAAACAACAAAAAAAAAGTTTTTGCATGCAACTAGAAAATAAGATACACAGGCAACGAGGCATAGAAATTTATCTTGCCCTACAAGAAAGGAAGGGAAAAGGGGATGGGAGGGGAGTGGGGTGACAGAAAGGAGGGCTGACTGGCAAATGGGGCAACCAGAATATATGCCATCTTGGAGTTGGGGGGAGGGTAGAGATGGGGAGAAAATTTGCAATTCAAGCTCTTGTTAAAATCAATGCTGAAAAGTGAATATATTAAATAAAATAAAATTAAAAAATATTAAAAAACAAAAACTCCTAGGAATATTGTCACCAAATTCCAGAGTTCCCAAGTCAAGGAGAAAATATTGCAAGTGGCCAAAAAGAAACAATTCAAGTATTGTGGAAAAACAATCAGGATAACACAAGATCTAGCAACTTCTACATTAAGAGATTGAAGGGCTTGGCATATGGTATTCCAGAGGGCAAACGAGCTAGGATTGAAACCAAGAATCACCTACCCAGCAAAACTGTGTACAATACTTCAGGGCAAAATATGGATTTTCAACGACATAGAGGACTTTCAAGCAATCTTGATGAAAAGACCAGAGGTGAAAAAAAATTTTGACTTTCAAATACAAGAATCAAGAGAAGAATGAAAAGGTAAACAGGAAAGAAAAATCCTAAGGGACTTACTAAAGTTGAACTGTTTATATCCCTACGAAGAAAAATGATATTTGTAACTCATGAGACTTTTCTCAGTATAAGGGTAGTTGAAGGGAATATACATATATCTATATAGACTGAGGGCACAGAATGAGTTGAATATGAAGGGATGATATCTTAAAAAATAAATTTAAGGGATGAGAGAGGAATATATTGGGAGAAGGAGAAAGGGAGAAATATAATGGGGTAAATTATCTCACATAAAAGTGGCAAGAAAAAACTGTTATAGTGGAAGGGAAGAGGTGATAGATGAAAAGGAATAAGGTCACCTTGCTCTCATGGGGTTTGGCTTAAGGAGGGAACAACATATATACTCTATTGGGTATCTTACCCTACAGGAAAGTAGCAGGGAAGAGGATAAGGGGGGGAATGATAGAAGGCAGGGTATATTGTAGGAGCAGGTAGTCAAAAGCAAACACTTTTGAAAAGGGACAGGGTCAAAGGGAAAAAACAAATAAAGGAGGACAGGATAGGATGGAGGGAAATATAGTTAGTCTTTCACAACATGACTATTAAGGAAGTGTTTTTCATGACAATACATGTATAACCTATATTGAATTGTTTGCCTTCTCAAGGAGGGTGGGTGGGGAGGGAAGAATGGAGAGAATTTGAAACTCAAAGTTCTAAAAACAAATGTTAAAAAAAATTGTTTTACATGCTACTGGGAAATAAGATATACAGGCAATGGGGTATAGAAATCTATCTTGCCCTACAAGAAAGTAAGGGGAAAGCAGATTAAGGGGGAGGGAGTAGGGTGATAGAAGGGAGGGCAGACTGGGGAAAGGGGCAATCAGACTACATGCCATCTTGGGGTAGGGCCAGGAGGGTAGAGATGGGGAGAAAATTTGTAACTCAAAATCTTGTGGAAATGAATGTCGAAAACTAAAAATAAATTTTAGAAAAAATAACGAATAAATAGAAATTATGCTTTGTAACAAATAGGCTCTGAATGACTACTCTTGAAACTATTTCAATGTATTTGCTGTCATAACATTCAATATCTTTAGCCTATAATGAACTTTCAGATTTCAAATCATGGAAAAGCAAACTAGAGCTATGTTTAGTCACTGTACTGTTTTACTCTCTCAAGTCATTCATGACTCTAAAAATATAATTTATATCATTAGATTCCAGGGATTCTTTTAGTTACATTCTCAACTGGGTAGGATTTAAGCCTGGATAATTAATCCATGAAGTTCAAGACCACAACCCATCATCCCCTAGGACTGACTATCAGGTTGACTACATTGTTGGCTAGCCTTGGAGCTATAGATTATTTGGAAAATGACATGTGTGAGCAAAAAAAAAATGTTTGAGAACACCGAACAGTTCTCAGAGAGCCAAATTTATTCAAGTGAGATATATCATAGGCCCAGCTGACAGTTATTTTCTAGGATGTTCCTATCAAATAAGAAATTTTTGTTGCCATCTGAACCCAAAGAAGAGTGGGAATTGAAGAATCAAATGAGTGTCCATAACCACTGGAACATCTTTATGTCGTCATGGGGACTTGTTCATCCTGTTTTGTGAAGGTTACCCTTCACTGGCCACATGCCTTGAGGCCAGTTAGGACCTAGTGTTAATTTGATTATACTGGCCTTGTGATTTATAGCCTGTTTGCTTCAGGATCAGGAGAGAGGCCAGATTATTTGTATAGCTGATGTTTCTTGGTGTGATGAAAAAAAAATGTTGATTCCCAAACACTGGGGTCACAGATTTCTGTCCAACACTAAACAGGGTCACATTTTGACTCAGAGAGGCCTTATTAATATGAATGTTTTTAGATCAGGCATTTATGGCATCATTGCTATAATATCATTATATCAATCCCATATAACTCTGGGATGATACTCAGGAGGCTTGCAAATCTAGGAGTCATTCCTGATACAAAAATGCTATTCCTGATTTTAAAAAATGCCAGATTTTCTGGATAAAATTACTAGATTTTAAATAGTTGATGATTTGAATTGTAATTAATACTTTTTTCATATTCCCTGATAGGTACCATGAAGCATATTACATTTTTTAGTCCATTTGGCAACTGGACCTGGCTCAGCAATAACAACCTCCAGCAAAAGGATTAAATGAGTACACACTAAGGAAAGAAGAAGTGCATGGCCCACAGAAAGGGGCATGACCTTGTGCAGAGAACAGGAATAGGTGTCAGCTACAGGTTATGTTATTCACTATCCATTTCTGGTGAACAGATTGAGTGTAGAAGTGAAGAAAAGACTTTCACCTAAGGATAGTAGCAACGGAAAGGAGCAGTTGTGGACAATAGTTGGTTCACTGAAGGAAGAGCAAGTTCAGAAGCAAGCAACACCCGTGTGGCTTTGGCTCTAGCACCTTAGTGGGTCCTCAGTTCAAGCACCTAGCCCATTCTGAAGTCTGTAGAACTAGGAATCCCCAAACAAAGAAAAGCCTGCAGGTCTGTCACTCTGGACAAAAGCTCTGTAGAGCTTTTCAGCTGACTGATAATGGCTGAGGGAGGCACAATCTATGGAAATTCCAACCAGAGGCAAACCCACAGGTATGTTGCTCAGACACACACCTAAATTAGGAGCTTGCAGAGCTCATACAATGAAGCCAGTGATGATACTTTGCCCTGAATCAAACCACTTTGGGAACATTGAGAGTTTGCAGGTACCTATCTTGAGCTTTCCCTGAAAACCAAGAATAACCCTATAATCAATACCTGAAGAGAGTGACAGCAGGATCTAAAGGACACAAGCTCAACCCAGACATTCCCTCCAGAAGTTTTCAGAGCCCAGGCCTAACAAAAAGTGGAGTCAGAAAGCAGGTTGGAAGAGTGAGTAATATCAACAATCACACCATAAAGAATTATTATAGTAACAGCAAGGCTTAGCATACAAATCCAATGAGAATGACTTCAAAATATTTCTAAATAAGGGCTAAAAAAATAAACAAACCCGTACTTTGTTCATATCCTTAGACTACTTGTCAATTTCTTACCTCATTTTATAAATCTAAATCAATTATTTATAACTTGGAAGTGAGAATTTTATCATAGAAACTTGCTGCAAAGTTTTTCCTAGTTAATTTTTTGCTTTTAATCTCAGCTTTAGTAGATTGCACAAATATTTTTTAAATTTTATGTCATCAAAATTATCCATTCTGTCTTCTTTTATTCATTATATTTTTGTTTGGTTGTCAACTTTTATTTGTAGATCTGACAGATAGTTTCCCTCTATGTTTGTTTATAATGTGTGTGTGTGTGTATGCCAAGGATTCATATGGAGCTTATCTTTCTATGAAGTGTGAGATGTTGATCTAAATCTCATTTCTTTCATAATGCTATATAATTTTCTTAGAAGTTTTTAAAATATCTAATAATGGGTTCTTACTCACAAGAGCAGGGCCCTTCATATTTATTGAATATTAGTATATTAGATGTTTTTGCTTCTATATGTTGTGTACTTAATTTGTTCTACTGGTCGATCATACTGATTCTTAACTAGCATCAAATTATTGTAATAATAACAGCTTTATAGTGTAGTTCAAAATCTGGCACTACTAGGCCTCCTTTGTTCTTATTTCCTTTCATCATTTTTTTTGAGATTGCCTTTTTTCTATATGAATTTCATTATTATTTTTCTAATTCTTTAAGTAATTCTTTGATAGTTTATTGGTGTGATATTAAATAAATGACATAATTTAGGTAATATTGTCATTTTTGTTTAGTAAGCAATTGATATTTTCCCAATTATTTAGATGTGTCTATTTCTGTAAACATTTGTTTTTGGTTGTGTTTCTGTAATTGTTTTGTGGATCTTAGAAGGAAATTTCCCAAGTATTGTATACATTCTGCAATAATTTTACATTTTTATTTCCATTTCTTCTTGCTGAATACCACTGGTATCATTATAAACACACTCATGATTTTTTAAAGTTTATTTTATAGACTGAAAGCTTGCTAACATTATTGTTTCCATTTATTTTTAGTTGACCCTTTAGATTTTTTAAGTAAACCATCATATCATCTACAAAAAGTCATAGCTTTGTTTCTTCTTTACCCGTTGTTATTACTTTAATTTCTTTTCTTGCCTGTGCCTATAGTGAACATTTCTAGAACTATGCAAAATAAGAGTAATTACACAAAAATCCTTGTTTCACCTTTGACTTTATTTGGAAAGATATGAGTTTGTCTCTCTTCCTAATAATAGTAGTGCTTGATTTTAAATACATGCTATTTATCATTTTTAAAAAGATGTTTTATTCCTGTTTTTCTAGTATTTTTGATAAAAAAGTGCTATATTTTTCAAAAGCATTTTCTGTATCTATATATGA
Source organism: Phalanger gymnotis (assembly GCA_028646595.1). NCBI lineage: Eukaryota > Metazoa > Chordata > Mammalia > Diprotodontia > Phalangeridae > Phalanger > Phalanger gymnotis. The sequence goes on along the minus strand of JAQQSZ010015589.1, from coordinate 6,187 downwards.
AATCATAGCATTTTGCTGATTTTTACTAATATGGTTTAGATTGTAATTTTTCTAATATTAAACCAATTCTCACATAAATCCAATTTGGTCATAAGGCCTAATTTTAGTGTTATATTATTTTGCCTTCTATGCTAAGATTTTTATTAAAAATTGTTCTTTGAATGTTTGATACCATTTAATCATGAATTCATCTGGTTCTGTAGGGTTTTTTTTTTCCATTTGTAGGTTCATTTTTAGCTTTCTTTAGAATTGGGTTCTTTAATTTCTCTATTTCTTATTCTTTCAATTGGCATATATTACATTTTGTCTAAGATCCATTGGCATCACTTAATTTTTGGTTTTATGGGTGTGTATTTAGGCAAAATAGTTTCTGATAATATTTACTCATTCTTCTTCATTTGTCAATTCTTTCTCATTTTTGATACCGAAATTTGCTTTTCCTCTTTCTTTTTTTAATCAAGTTAAATGCTTTATCTATATTTTCTTAAATAGCTTCTAGTTTTATTTATCTATTTTATGTTTGTTTTTATTTTAACTAATTATCTGAAATATATGATTATATATGTGTAACAACAATGCTACTTGCCCCTACTGGGGCTGTGTAAGACCAATAACACCAGCACACAGGAGAGCTGCTTAGCACAGGTTCTTTGATCTGCTTTTCTAACGAAAGCAACTTTCAGGGGTTAACAATCTCACTTTAATCAAATATACATATATCATTCACTTAGTTAACTTAGCTGGAAAAGCCAGGACTCTGAACTTCTGGGCAAACACAAACAGAAATTACAAGCAGAAATTATATAAACAGAGCAAAATAACACAAATTAGCAGAAAGGCTTCTAGTTGTACATCCAAGAAATTACATACATAGTTACCAGAGAGAGATGCATCAACATCTGGGTTTTTCCAAGCCAGGGGAGCTACCCAGAGTCTCATCTGGTCAAATCACACACTCTTCCAGTGAGTGAGCCTCAAACAAAATGCTAACCTCAGAGTACATATACACTTCTTCAGGGTCAGAGCACCTCACACCTTTCAAGGGCTTCACACCTCTAGTGACCTAATTAGCAAAAGGGTGTGGGCCTTTCTACAAACAAAGGCAAGACTGAATCAAAAGCATTCCATTGCCTTAGTGCTGAGAAGTACTCCAAAATAAAAGAGAAAAAAGTCCCACTTTGCTTGCCCTTACAATATATTATATAAATAATTTTAATTTTATTAATTTCTTCTTCATTCTCAGGATTTTTATTTGGGTATTTATTTGAGGTTTTTAACTTCTTTGTTTTATAGGATTTTTAGTTATATTCTCAATCCCTTGATCTGCTCTTTTTCTTTTTGGTTAATAAAAAAGTGTTTAGAGATATAAGTTTTCCCCTCCAAATTCTTTGCATACCAAAAATTTTAGTTTTGTCTCATTGTTGTCATTATCTTTAACGAAATTTTCTTTCATTTTATTATTTTTGTTGCAACAATTTTAAAGATTATTTATTATCAAAGATTATTTAGTATCAGTACTTTTCCAATGGCTCTGGAACATCTCTATATATTGTGACAACTAAAAGATGTAGACAACATTTCTGCCTTTTTGAGTTGTTTGATGATCAAAAAAATTATGAATTTTTATAAAGGTGACTAAACTTCTGGGAATATGCATACATATATATGTGTGTGTGTGTGTGTGTGTGTATATGTATACATACACACACACACACACACACACACACACCACAAGTCTATCATATCTATTTTTCCCTAAAATTTTATTAATGTAATTAATTTTTTAATTTATTTGTTTAGATTTATTTGAGGGATAAATTGAGTTCTGAAATCACAAGCGTTACTCCTGATTATGTGTGTGTGTGTGTGTGTGTGTGTGTCCAGCTGAGGCATAATAGATTTTGCTCAAATCCCTTATTTTAATTCTAGTTGAGTCTTTATGTTTCAAGTGTGTATCTTCAAAAAACATATTGTTGGATTCTTTCTAAGCTATTCTGCCAACTTCTTCAATTTTATGAGTGAATTCTCCCATTCATATTTGCATTTATTATTAATGTATATTTTATAGTTAATAATACATAATTATTATATATCTACTTATATTAATTCATTATTAAATATTTTCTTTCATTCTAATCTCATACTTTTTCTCCTCTATGATCCTCTCTCCTTGTTTATTTAAGGTTATAACTTTCTTTTTCCCCCCTTCAACATATCTTCACTGTCTCCTTTCTAAGCTTGTTTTGCTTTCCAAGTGTGTTTATGATGAATTTATCCCTGAATTTATCCTGAATTTATCCCTCCCTGAATTTATCCTCCTTCTTATATTCTTCTTTCCCTTCTTCCTCTTACTATGTGTATCCCTGTTGAGTTGAATGTGTGTGTATGTGTGCTGCCTTCCTTTTACAAGCTTAGATGAAAGTGAAGTTGAAGTAATATCTGCTACTTTCACTCCTTCCATATTTGCAATAGTTCTCCTTGAACAACCTAAATCTTGCCCCCATTTTCTCTTAATGGATTTTCTCCTCTTCCCTTTGCTTTTTTCTTATGGTATCTTCAGAACATTATGAAACTATTTATATGTCATCTGTCATAAAGACAGAACCATTGTGATATTAAGATTCTAAAATAACCTTTTTGACATCTACCTTCTATTCAGATATAAACAATTCATCCTTATACAGTCCCATCTGATTATTCACTTTTAGTTAAAATTTAATTTTTCTCTTGACTCCCACATTTATATTTCATAGTTCCTTTTCATCTCTGTTTTTAACAGCAATATTTGAAAGACTTTATCTTATTTTGAAAGTATATATGAATATATATTACACTTACAAATATGCATATACATATGTATGTATGTATGTATGCATGTCTCCTTATAGGAAGACAATTTTGCTTGCTAAATTATTCTTAGTTGTAAGGCTTTGTCTTTAGGGAATATTTTGTTCCATGTTCTCTACTTTTTAAAAGTGATTGTTGATAAATATTATGCAATTGTTATTGTGTTTCTTTGCTATTGAAATTCTTTCTTTCTGGTACTTGTATTATTTTTTATTTTGTCTGGAAGTTCTGGATTTTGGCAATTACATTCTTGGTGGATTTCATTTTTTTTCAGGAGGTAAATTGTACATTGTTTCTAGTCTCAGCTTGCCCTCTTCTAATGTCTAGACAATTTAAAAAATAATTTATCGAACTGTTATATCCAGGTTCTTTTTTTTTAGGGTGGGGCATAGACTTCAGGTAACCCAGTGAACCTTATCTGTCTTCCAGTTCAGTTTTCAAAATGAGATATTTTACACTTTCCTCCATTTCCTCATTCTTTTGTTTTTGTTTTAAGAATTCTTGTTGTCTTCTGGATTCATTAATTTCAATTTAGTCCATTCTGATTTTTAGGGAGATTGTCTCTAAGTTAAGATTTTAGAACTTTTCTGTTAAGCTGTTGATAGTTCTTCCAACTTTCTACTCCATAGCTCTCTCTCTGTCTCTATCTCCATCTCTGTCTCTGTCTCTCTGCCCCCCCCTCTCTCCTTCCCTCCCTCCCTTCCTCCCTCCCTCCCTCCATATGTTTGCATTTGTATGTATTTCTTCAAAGAATTCTAATTGTTCCTGCTGTTACAACAATCTGGCTAGCAGCTGCTGTGAAGGTGTAAAACCAACAACAACAAGCACACAGAATGTTCCAAGCCCAGGTTCTTTTGATCTGCTTTACTAAGGAAAGCAACATTAAGGGGTTAACAATCTTACTTTAATCCCTCACACAGACATCATTCACTTAGTTCAGGGGCAAAAGGCAGCACCCTGAACTTCAGAGCAAACACAAACAAATTACAAACATCATTTATGAACAGACCAAATACAATTTATAGTTACCAGGGAACCATCATCATCTGAGTTCAGCCGGGAGCTCAACGAGGCTGGCCAGACCTGCGGTGGCTCAGAACTCTGAAAAAAAAGAAATCCAACCTCTGGTTTTATATATCTTGTTCAGGGTCAAAGGTGAGGTACACATGCGACTCACCCATGTGACCTAAAATCGTCACAAAAATGAGACAAACCTACGTGGTCTAAAAGCCTCTGATGTCACAAACATGTCACTCAAACCCATGTACACTAGGCTTTCCCTTGAGGCAAGGAGGTCATCAAAGACTCCTAATTTAATCAAGGAAACAAAGGCCAAACTCTTCAAGGGAACTTGGTTGAACAAGTGCTAAGAGCTCTTCTTGATTGCCAATACACCTGCATGTAAGTTTTTTTCTTTCTTCAATTAGAGGTGTTTTTGAGTTATTTGGTTCTTCTGTCATTACAAAAGTCCTTTAATTATTTTTTTGAGGGGAGAAGTTTTTTTCTCGTTAAGTCCTCAGAGTTGAATTCTGCTATTTCTGCTCTGGGGACCAAATCACACTGAAAAGCTTTACATTTCCTTTGTGATCTTCAGGCATTTTCCTTCATAAAAATGGTCCTTTCATGTTATTAGCCTTATCCAAAGCACTTTTCTTTGGTTAAGGAGAGAAAGGAAGGAGAGACCTTTTCTTTAATCCTCAGTTACATCTGAAGACACCCTCCTTTGGTATGAAAGACCTGATTCCTTATCACCCGAAGTCTTTCAGTTCACTTCAGTCCCTCAAGGGACTTCTTCCTGCTGAGATATTTGAGAATTTTAAAAAAATAAATAAATAGTCAACTTGAGCTGAGGCTTCCTTTGTTTTGTACAGAAATGTTTCTTGAGTAAAAGGTGTTTGTATTGTTTATATTTGCACTAGAAGTCTATCAATATCACCCTTTTATTCCTTTGGGTCTCAATTGTCAGTTGAAGCCTTTATTCTTTTACTTTCACTTTTTTCCCTCAAGTGAATTCTTATAGGTGAGGTTTAAAGTCTTTCACTTTCATTCCTAAGAGGATCTGGATTACATTTGCTGTTTGTTGAATGCAGTAATATCAATCTCAGATAGAAAAAGGAGAAAATGATATGTACATCCTTGCAGGCCATGTTGATTTAGTTTTAAAAAGTAATAATAGTTATATTTTACTTTATTTTTACTTATTTTGTTAAATGTTTCACAATTACATTTTAATCTTGTTTGAGCCACATTTAAGTGTGCTGTGGACTGCAGGCAACCAATGGACTGACTGCATGTGTGGCAACTCAGGTCTAAGGGATTCTTTAGTAATTTGGTAGGTGGGCTAATGGAGGGATAAGACAGCACATCATTTTAATTCTGGATTTGGGGCTAAAATTCAACTAGAATTTCTGAAAGATATGACATGTAAAAATCTTACCCACTAGGCTCTCTAGAAATTACAATGGATTAAGTCAAAATCAACGACTTCTTAAAACAAGAAGAAATATTAAAAACAGAATTAAAAGACTGAAATAATAGAAGAAAATCTAAGGTGTCTCTAGAAAAACAAGTGATATAAAAAAGATATTGAGAAGAGGTAATCTAAGAATCATTGTAGTAAATGAAAAACATGAATAAAAAAGAGCATGAATATCATATTTCAAAGAATCAGAAAGAAAACTGTCCAGGTGCTTTAGAATCAGAGGGCAAAGCAAAAGTAGGAAGAATTCATCAGTGACGTCCCAAATGAAAGCCTAAGACAAAAACTAGGAGCCAGAGTTTTCAAGTAAAAGAAAAAAAATACGGTGCCCACCGGGGGGAGGAATTAAGTGGTGCATCAGAGCAGGAGTGCAAAGCCTGCTTTGCCCTGCCTGGATCTGGGCCGCAATCCTGGTTGCCAGTTCTTGGGAGAGAAGGAGCGCTGGTGTGGCAGAGTTTGCTGTGTAGAAGTAGCTCTGAAAAGAGCAGCACAGCCCCTCAAGTTTGGAGCAAGTGGAAACTAGTGACTTTATGAGAAATCAAGATATTATAAAACACAACCAAAGGAATGAAAAAGTGGAAGACAATGTGAAATATCTCATTGGAAAAAAAAAACCACTAACCTTAAGAATAGATCCAGGAGAGATAATTTTAAAATTATTGGACTACCTGAAAGCCATGATCAAAAAAAGAGCCTAGACATCATCTTTCAAGAAATTATCAAGGAGAACTGCCATGATATTCTAGAGCCAGAGGGTGAAATAGAAATTGAAAGAATCCACCAATCGCCTCCTGAAAAAGATCCCTAAAAGAAAACTCCTAGGAATATTGTTGCCAAATTCCAGAGCTCCCAGATCAAGGA
>JAQQSZ010015588.1:0-11236 GCA_028646595.1 Phalanger gymnotis | reverse complement strand
GAAATTGCCAAGAAGCCAACGAGCTTGATGTCAGGTAAAACTTCCTAAACAGAGCTATTCAAACATAGCTGCCCACAAAGGTCATGGATTCTCTCTCCTTGGAGGTCGCAAGCAGAGAGGTCGGATGACCACTTGTCAACCTTGTTGTTTATTTACTAAATTTATTTCTAGCATGGGTTGGAATATTTGGCCACTGAGGCACCTTCCAGCTGCCAGATTCTGGGAATCAGTTATTCTGTAACTATGTGCCAGGCATTATGTTAGGTTCGGGGATACAAATACCAAAAATGGGCCAACTCTGGCACTTAAGGAGCTTGTCTTCTACTTGGGGTGGGGGCAAGGAGAGAGGTTTGAAAACAATAAACAGTGGCAAACACAGTGAGTGAGATGATATTCAAACTCAGGTCTTCTTAACTCCAAGTCTAGCACTTTATGTCAATCTATAGTACGACATAATGAATAACAGGGGTCCAAGTGCTTCCTCTGAAACCACAGTACTTGGCCTTTCAGTTATCCAGGCCTAAAACTACAATTTTAAGCCTAAAACTACAATTGAGTGGAGAGAGTTTCTATTCTTTCCTTCCTTTCTTCATTGACTGGTCCACACCAATGAACCAATTGGACCAAAACACAGGTCCAGTTCTACTCAAAAATTATTAATAGTATTTCCCATTTATATAACCCAACACTTTCAGTTTGCATAGTCCTTTCTTCACAACCATCTTATGAGGTAAGGAGTATAAGCATTATCATCTCCACTGTACAGATGCGGAGACTGGGGCTCAGAAAATTTAAGTAATCTGTGCCTGGTTACACAGCCGATGTTCCAGGTGTGATCAAAACAGAGGTTTCTTGACTCCAAACCAACTCTACGTTCTTTATGCTAGTCTGCCTCTGGTTGAACTCGTTGTTTGTTGTTGCAGTTGTTGTTTAGTCTTTTTTTTTTCAGTCTTGTCCAACTCTCAGTAACTCCTTTTGGGGTTTTCTTGGCAAAGATACTGGAGTGGTTTGCCATTTCCTTCTCCAGCTCATTTTACAGATGAAGAAACTGAGGCAAACAATGTTAAATGATATGCCCAGGGTCACACAGCTAGTAAGTTTCTGAGGCTGGATTTGAACTTGTGTCTGCCTTTCTCTAGGGCCCATGCTCTAACCACAACACCACCTAGCTGCCTCCTCATTACATTTAGGCTTACTTAATGCAAAAAGATTCTTCTTGCTCAGGGATCCAGAGGGCAGGAGAAACATTAGGGTGGGAATTCCTACTCTGTTTCACACCAAAGGCATTCAGTTTAACCATATTCTTTTGTGCAAAAAAAAAGCTATTGATCAAAGCTGGAGTGGCTCTGACTATTTCTATCTCCTTCTACCATGCAAGCCAGGGTAATTTGGTCCTGTTTTCATACCTGCCAGGAGCGAGGTTTCAGCCAACAAAAGCCACCTCCTTACAAGACTGCTTGCTAGCTAGCAAAAGGTAACTATTCCCATATTCTTTGCTGCCTTTCCAGACAAGGTTTCAAACCTAATTAAGCTTAGCTTTATCATTGTTTTTATCACATTAAGATCCCATTTGGCTCTCAGCTGAGCAGACCACAAAGTCAGCCCTGCATCTTTAAACAGAAACAACAGATTTCGGTTCAATTAAAAATTCATTAAAATGCAAATTAGTTTGTGAAATTCCTACCCCTCCCCCCTTCTGATGATTCCACAACGTGGCTTTTTAATCATCGATGTTGCTAAAGGAGAGGTGAACTCGTGGCAGAAAGGAAAGGAGAGAAAGATCCAGAGCTCTTTTGACTAAAGGATCTTCAGAGAAGTTTAACCCTTTCCCTTCCTCTCTAGGGGTTTCTATTTTCTCCCCAAAGGCCCCTGTTTTATTCTCATTCTCCATGGCACTGGCTCGGTAAATCCAATCAGCCTTCTGATCTGGATCTCTCTGAACAACGTTATCTTAAGGGAACCACCCAGATAAAATGAATAATTAACCTTATCATCCAACTGCACAACCTGCTTCTCCTTTAAAATTCCAATAATACTTTCAGAAAAATTTCTCTAATAACATGCCAGTGAAACTTGATAAGGCATCCCCTGCAATGCACTAAAATGGCAATTAGTTCCCAGTGGGATTTGATAGCTATGTCAGAGATAAGCCGCTTGCCAGGACCTTCACAGTTACCAACCAAAGCCACAGGATGACAGGGCCCACCCCACACCAAAGAGCCAGACAGAAGGGGAAAAATTCCACCAAAGAGCTAGATTGCATCCTTTCTTTTTCTTCCTTCCTATTTTTTTTTAATGAGTGATACCCGATAACTGGCTTTGCTTATTTATTTTTTTCACTGAACTGGCCAGTTCAATTGAATGAACCAGACTAGTTGCTTCAGTGTGATGCAAACACAGGAAATCATAACCGACATTAATGTAGCATTTTAAGGTCTGCAAAACACTTTATATATATTATCTCATTTGGTTCTCACAATAACCTTAAGAAGGTTCTATGGATATTATCATACCCATTTACAGATTAGGAAAATGGGGCAGCTTTGCCACCTGTTTCCTACTTGACCTCAGACAAGTCACTTCTCCCATCTATAAAACGAGGAGATGGATGCATATTATTTCTGGTCCTCAGTTTCTTCATCTCTAAAATGAGAAAGTTGAATTAGATGACCTATAAAATACCTTCAGACTCTGCTCCCATGATCTAATGATATCTGAAGTGGCTTTGGGTTCAAGATTTCTGTGAGTTTACAAGCCTAACGCAGATAACAATGTACTTTTGCCTTATGTTCAATGGAAAAATATTTACACATTTCTGCTTATCATGAAGAGCCAAGTAACTATAGCAAGTTCATTCATTAGGTGCCTCTAATTGCTAAGAGCACATTCAGGAAATATGGCAAATGCAACTTAATTGAGAACTAATTAACTTGTTATAGCTATCTTGTTACATGCCAATTAAATGTCTAAACATGCCTTTGCTCAGATACAGGAATGATTTTTTAAAAATCAAATCAATGGTTAATCTAGAGATCCCTAACTAAAGAATTCCAGGGTTCAGCCCCACATATCTCACACTGGATTATAACTAAGAAGTCCATCTCAGAGAGAAGACTCTAGGAATTGATGGAGCAGAAGAAATCTTCCTTTTACAGAAAAACAAGTCAAGCTCATTAGCACCATTTTAAAGGAGCATGTTCCGAGGCCAGTGGATGGATTCTTACTTTCAGGAGCAATCTCCATGAAATCTGGTGTGAAATGGGATTTAGGTCTCAGTTTGGGACTCAAAGGCCACAAGGGACAGTGTGCTGAGAGAATGAGGGAGTGGGTCTGGTTTCTGACAGTCTTGTGCTCTCCAGATAGTTGGGGCTTTTGGCTTTGGAGTTTGTTTGCTTGTTTTTAATCTGCCCTTTTCTATGAAAATCAAAGGAGACCTTATACTTAGCTGGATGCAGTTGTCAGGAAAATATTGCTGGGGCTGCTCTCAGTTTCAGCTCAGCTCCCAAGTAATCATTCCTCCTTAATTTGTTTTCAATAGGAGTGCAGGTTAACCTCCTCCACTGCTGGCTGCCTGAGTGCTTAATTCTCTCAGTGGTACCTTTTTGAGTCTGTCTTTTGGAAGAACTGAATGGAGGATAGCCTAGAGGTGCTGCTCCAGGAGCCCCGGGGAAAAGCGGGTAGAAGAGATAGTTAAACAGAAGCTGATTTCCGTTCCCTATGTCTCTTCCAAATTACATCAGCTTAAATCAGGGAGAAAAGCAAATTCTATTTATTACTGTCAGGAACTCAGACTCAATATCCTGTAGGTGCAGACAAGGGAGTCAGATCCCATTTTGTCCCATACCTCATCATCATAAAAGGTTAGGTAAGTTCCAGGGTTCCTTATTTTGCTTGGTCGGTTGGTGATGAAGGAAAGAAGGAGAACATCTTGTTTTCCATCTCAAAGAAAAATGGGAGTGACTGTTTGAAACACTACCCATGACTTTCCCAAACCTCTTCAGATTGAAAATGATTTTTATTATTTCTACCATTTCTTAGACCTATTGTTTAGTTGAGGGATGCACTGACATCTTTCCCGTGCTTCCTCTATTTTTCAGCTTTTTGCTATTACTCAATATTTACTTTGGTGAAACTTATTTCAACATCTAAAAAAATCCAACACTATATTGGGCTCTCTGGGTGATAAAATAAATAGTATAGCACCAGATAATTTTTAAGCCGAAAGCTGGCTGAAAAGTAATCTAATCCCAACACCTTGTTTTAGAGATAAGAAACTGATACTGGCTATGGAGTAAAGAGACTTGGTTTTGCAACTGGCTTACAAAATTAGTTGTACTACTCATAAGTGGGACATAGGAACATGTAAACAATAATCTTAAGTCTTTTATACATGAAAGTAGCCTTGCTATGGACCCACTAGAAAGCTTGAGTGCAGATTTGTTTTTCCATTTGCAGGAAAAGATTTGCCTTGACTTATCAACACTCAGGTGACCCTTGATCTCCTACCCACCTTGTGACCAAAGCTACTGAATTTCCAGAAGAATGACTGTTGTTCCGCATCAGGAAGTCCAGACAGTTCGTCTGGGAATCAGGAAGCTGCTACCAATGCATCTAACGAGGTCTCTCTCTCTCTCATTCTGATGTTGCCATAGGCAGCAGACAGAAGCAAGGAGAGGCCAAGATTCTTGGCAAGTGTTAGAATGGTACAGCGTCCTGGTTTCTCTCTCCTTTATCTGTTCCCTATGATATCCTCAAAGTGGGAGAGAGGTTGATGACTGCCTTTGTGCAATTATCAGTTGCTTCATGCTTCACAGGTGAACTACTTGGCTTTCCTAGTGGTGGCAACTTTGAGACTTAAGCTCTATATTTTGGAAGGAAGAACAAGGGAACCAGGTTAAATCTCTTCATGGCAGAGCAGTTCAGTTATGGGGCTTCTGGCTACATAGATGACTTTCCCTTTGTCTTTATGTTCCTCTGTATTTATGTATTTATGTGGGTCCTTGGAGGAAGTCTTATTCCTTGGGCTATGCTGTAACAGGCCTGAGGTCTTGGGTACATAAGACACCATATGTTTGGGCAAGGCAAGATTTCATGTCACAAAGTTAATTACAGTTATATTCTTAACAGCACCTTTAGAGACTTTAGACTTGTAGGTGATAGAGACTGAATGATTGCAGAATTTATTGGTTGTGGAACCCTGACAATGCCTAGAGTTGGACCTGTATTCTGAATCATAGAAAAAAAATTGAAATTAATTGGACCAATTATAATTGAAACTATTACCTGGACTTCATAAGTGCAGTATTTTAACATACTGAATCTAAGAGATATTCTGTAAAATAGTGGTATAAGAAACACATACCGTCATATTTTCATTTGAGTGTACAGAATATGGAAGTAACTAATATTTGCCAGAGGTGAAGTTAATCTAGGACAGGGGTTGGGAACTTGCAGCCTTAAGGCCACATGTCCTCAAGGTCCTCAAGTGTGGCCCTTTGACTGAATCCAAACTTCACAGAACAAATACCCGTCATAAAAATATTTGTTCTATAAAACATGAACTTAGTCAAAGGCCTTAAGTTCCCCACCCCAGGACTAGGACAAGGGTTCTTGACCTTGGGTTCAAAGATCAATTTCAGAGGGATTCATGAGTGGGGGGAGTCTTTATTTCAATATAATTGGATTACTTTGTAATCTTGTATATTTTATTTTATGCTTATTATGCTTAAACATTATATTACATTTAAAAACATTATTCTAAGGAGGTATCTATAGTCTTTATCAGACTGCTAAAGGGGCTCATCACACACACAGAGTTAAGAACCCCTCCTATTGAATGACTTTGTTACGGAGGTGGGTTTTAAGCAAATATAAAAATTCAAAAAATCAGTAAAAGAAACCAGACTAGGATCTCAGTCACCCATCTCTAAAAATGCAGCAAACTTAGATGCAACCAGATAGAACCAAAACAAAATATTTGTTTACCTTAGTGAAGATTTAAAGATTGAAATTATTGTTTTCTACTTACCACCAAATTTGAGTCTTCACTGTAACATGTGACTTGACTCATCACAAAATTAAAACCTATGTGCCACAGAGAAAATTGGGAATGGAGGTGAGGAGGGGGAAGGTATTCATAATACATGTGTTATATGGGAAAAGATTGTCTTTACCCTTAATGTGAGCTTTCCAGCACAGTCTTAAATGCACACAATTATGAGACAAAAAAGATGTTGCCCACTGAAGAAAACTATCATGGGTCCTTGGGCTAGTATGCAGGGAGTATGTCAGGAAGCATAAACTTGGAAAAGAAATAAAATAAGAGGGGCAGCTAGGTGGCGCAATGAGTAGAGCACCAGCCCTTGAGTCAGGAGGACCCGAGCTCAAACCCAGCCTCAGACACTTGACACACTAGCTGTGTGACCTTGGACAAGTCACTTAACCCCAATTGCCCTGCCTTCTTCCCTCAAAAAAAAAAAAAGAAAGAAAATAAGAGGGAGACACTTGGCAAATAGAGAGAAATAAGAGAACGGGGCAGAGGCAAATGAAAAGGAGAGCTTTGGGGGATTCCTGAGCAGCTGTGAGCAGAGAGTGAAACAAGAGTATTCAGATGTGAAGGACATGGTCTACTAAGCAAGAGATACAGGAACTTCAGTTACTCTTAAGGGACAGGAATCCAAGAGATAAACTCCATGAGGAGGGAGCTAGAAGCCTAGAGTCAGAACTGAGGTGAATCATTCCCAAGGGACTGCAGTAAATTCCTATGCTATATGCTAAAAGCACGCTTTAAAGAGACAGGGCAATTTACAGTTTCCTTGATCTTTCATCCACGTGTAGAGGTATATATTCACCACTGGCTGATAAGTTTTCTCTGAAAAATTTCTTCCCCCATCCACTACCACCCCCAAGAGATGTAACAGATTGAATCTGTTTGTGAACATGGGCAGAGACTTGATTCCATTTTATTTATATTCTTCATGGTTTGATTAAATGCATTTCTTATTGGATTGGTAATTTTTGCATAGTCTGGTTATATTGAGTGTTATATTGGTAGGGGCTCAAATTGTGGCTCACATGGCTAATCACTCCAAAGAACCTGGGGAAAACAGACTATTTTCACCCGTAAAATAGCAAGGGACTCTGCAGATACAAAGTTCTCAGAATTTCCAAGTGTCCATTGTTCTATGCTCATTTATAAAAAGTAATATTTTTTTAAATCCTCTCATTTTGCCCTTCTGTGTATTGTAACCTAGAAAACTGTTTATTCTGCTCAATCCTACCACCAACTCTGTTACCAAAAACGTCATTAGGCTTAACTGATGATCCAATGTAAGCTCATCTCTCCTACCCTAGATTCAATACTTCAGTGGAGCCAAGATCTCATCGATGAATGAACTTCTTTCGAGAGCAAAGATGGCAACCTAGTGCCACCTTCACATCCTGTATGAATCTGTCAATGTCTTCCATAAGTTCTCATCGGTAGTCTGCTTAACAATTTTGAGGGGGCCCCTCTCTAAATTTATTAAACACGTTGGTACCGCTGCAACACTAACATCATCTGTTATTCCCCCCATACTCTACGGCCAGCTCACCTTCTTTCCTAGGCGTCTATCTGGATGATATCTTTTAATTTACTACTTTCATGTGAGTCTCACAAAGTGTGCCAGTTGCTCTGGTTTGAGGATCAATGATAATACTAACAGCTAACATTTAAATAGTGCTTACTATGTGACAGGCAATGTGCTAAGCACTTTACAATTATTATTTTATTCAGTCCTCACAACAACTCTGGGAGGTAGGTGATATTATCATCCTCATTTTACAGATGAGAAAACTGAGGTTAAGTAACTTGTCCAGGGCCACGCAGACTTTTAGTTAAGTGTGTGAGGATGGATTTGAACTCAATTCGTTCTGCCTCCAAGCCAGGCACTCTATTTACTGTGCCACCTAGCCACCCCCGGTGAATCTCGGAAATTGAAAATTTCAAAGTAAGAAAGATCTCAGCAACTATTTAATCCAACACTTACCTAAGAAAGAATCCCTTCTATAATCTACCCAATACGTGCTCAGTCGGCCTTTCCTCAAAGACCTCCAGTCTCACATTTGGAGAACTCTGACTAGTAGGAACATTTTCCTTACATTAAGCCTAAATCTACCTCTTCGAAACTTCCTTCCATTGAAAATAATGCTTGTACTCTCTCCTTTCTTTGCAAAGATGTATTATCATGGATATGGAATAGCATACATGCTGTCATACTGAAATGATGTGTTGGTTAGTTTTGCTGAACTGATATTTTTTCTTTCTCTCTTGATTCCTTTTTTATTCTTTGTTACAGAGAAGGCTTTCAGGGAAAGAGAGAAAAGAGGGATATCTTTGGAATGAAAGTGGTATAAAAACTAAAGACATCAGTAATTTTTAAATTAAGAAACTGATACATTCATGGGATAGTTAGTCAACCAGGATTTCTCACATGGTAGGTGAGAATTCTACTACTGGACCACTCGTTTAGGACCCAAGGGACATTGTGCTGATTTTATCAAGTCCCAAAATACAAAAAAGGCTCCTAAATGTTTTATATAATCCCTCAAGAGTTCAACCCAACTATCCATGTGGAAAAAACCAAATAAATAAAGAACGCCTATTATTCAGATTATGATTTACTGTTAGAAGGCAGACTATTGAATTGGTCCATAAGTGCATACTTCTTTAACAGACACTAATAATGGATAATGAGCTAGAACTAGCCATAACAGGACATAAAAAGGAGAGAGGACTAGATTGTCATTAGGAATTGATTTCTGTCAGACAAATGAAGAACAAGGCTTTTGTGTACCATAGGCAAGGTTTGAAAATAGTACCATGCCCATATTTGGTAACACATTTTTAAACAGTGATATTCTCCCAATGATACTATATGCCTGGGAAACAGAACAGTACATTTACAAAAGAATAAAAATTATGGATGACCCAAAAGGCATCTTTAACTGTATGTTGGGCCTAAGTAAGTAGCAACATATCACCAACCCCAGGTACTATTTCTAAAACACTAAGATCGGATTTTGAGAAAAAAATATTTCTACCCCTGAGAGTAAGAAGAACTGTAATAATACCAGGCATCCTAAAAAAGATTCTATTCACTTGAGTCCTTCAAGAAACCACACCTAAACCATTCATTTATCACTTATTCAACAACATTTGCAGAGTATCCACTATATAAAAGGGCAACTAGGTGGCACAGTATGAGTCCAAGAAGACTCCTCTCCCTGAGTTCAAATCTGACCCCAGACATTTACTAGCTGTGTGACCTTGGGAAAGTCACTTAACCCTGTTTGGCTCAGTTTTCTCATCTGTAAAATGAGCTGGAGAAGGAAATGGCAAACTGCTCCAACATCTTTGCCAAGAAAACCCCAAATGGAGTCACAAAGGGTCAGACAAATGAAATGACTAGATGACAACTACTATATAAAAAGCACTGTCCAAGGAGCTGTGGGAGATAAGATAAAAGTCCTTATCCTCAAGGAAGTAGTAACCCACTTAAGGTGATAAGAATATGGGATTTAAAGGTGGAAGGGACTTTTGAGGTCTTCTTGTCCCAGTCCTCATTTTACAGATAAAGTAACTGGAGCCAGAGAGGTAAACTGACCAATCCAATGCTATATGAGTTGTAGGTGAATGAAATGGGATACAAATCCATGTATTCTTGACTCCAAATCCAGCATTCTTTCAACTGTACATGCTGTACATTTGAAGATAGATTTATCTGTTTCCATGTAAGTACATTTATCTACATAGATGTAGAGAAATTAAATGCATGGTAAAATATAGATAAAATCACCATATGACCACATGAGGAAAATATTGTTTGCAGCTAGGAATATCAGGGAAGGCTTCATGGAAAAGGAAGCATTTTATCTGGGCCTTAGATAATAATAGGATGCCAATGGGTAGGGGAAAGAAGGCATTCCATTGCATGAAGGTAAGAAAGCACAGGACACCATGGGAGTGGTAGGTTGGACTGAAGTACATAAGGAAAAGAGGTGTGAAATAGGGCTTACAGGTTGGCTCTAAGAAAATGGTAGGCCTTCAATGACAGTCTAAGAAGTTCAGAATTTATTAGATAGTCAATGGCAAATCTTTGAAGGTTTTTGGGAAACGGAGTGATGTGATTACTTCTATGCATAAAGGAAGATTACTCTCATAGTAGGATGAGTGGGCAGGAAAAGGAGAGGTTACAACCCCTAGGAAAAGATCTTGGCTGGGGTCAAGAGTAGAAAATTGGATTAAAGTAAGGAAGCCAGTGTTCTAATTCTGGTACTGCTTCTGACTTACCATGTACATTCAGGCAGTCGACTAACTTTTTTAAATTAAATTTTATTTTTTAATTAAGAAAAATTGATCTTTCTGTCTTGCTCCTCCACCTCCACACCCTGCCATGATTGAGGGGGAGAATGAAAAACAAGACTCTTGTAACAAATATGCATAGTCAGGCATAACAAGTTTCTGTAATGGTCATACCCAAAAAATATTTATCTGATTTTCCATGACCTCTCTGTCAGAAAATGGGAAGCAAACCATCATTGGTCCTCTGGAATCATGGCTACTCATTAATTGATCAGAGTTCTTAAGCCTTTCAGAGTTCTTTGTTTTTACAATGCTGTCAATATAGTGGTAATTGTTTTCCATATTCTACTCACTTCATTGTACATTATTTCATAGTCTTCCCAAGTTTCACTGAAATCATTGCTTTAATCATTTCTTGTGTCACAATAGCATTCCACTGCATTCATGCACTATAGTATGTTCTTGATTCTCCCGGTTGATAGGCATCAACAACCATTTATTAAGTACCTATTATCTTAAAAGCATGGTTCTGGGAAAGGATAAAGGAGAGGGATATAAAAATAATTAAATCATGATTCCTGCCATCTTGGAACACACAATTTGGGGCAAGTCAATGGCACTATAGAAAGAGCACCGTACAACCTTCCTTCAAATCCTTACTCTATATCAACTACCTATGTAATGTTCAGTGAGTCACCTCTGTGTTGTTAAGCAAAATTGTCTCATTAGCATGGCTTTTGTTTCTTTTGAGTGGAAGTACTTTCAGCTGTTAAGTGCTAAGCCCCAGGCCCAGGGCCCTGTCAGGTGTGAAACCTGTGTGGGTGTGGATTGGTGACTTAGGAGGGGCCAGCTCGGGAACCAATGGTCTCTGGTCATTGAGGCGGGGCTTGAGAA
>JAQQSZ010015587.1:0-11236 GCA_028646595.1 Phalanger gymnotis | reverse complement strand
ATCTCCAGTCATCCTGGTGAATATCAGGCCACTGGACCCAGATGGCTCTGGAGAAGAAAGTGAGGCTGGTGACCTTGCACAGCCCTCCCTTACTCTAATCAAAGTCAACTTCAAGTCATGTCATCATTTCCCTGTTGTCATGTTCCTCTTTGAGAACAAAGGACAACCACAACCCACCTCATCCCAGTGATTCTGAACCTGTGGTGGCCATCATTAATTTTTATTTTAGTTTGCTTTTTATCACCTTTATTTTTTAAAAAAATTTGTTTTAATTTAATGAACACACCCAAAAAAAGGATTTATGATGAAAAATGCTATCCATCCCCAGAGAAAGAACTGATGGTGTCTGAATACAGATTGAAACATACTTTTTTAACTTTATTTTTCTTGAGGGATTTTTTTGTCTGTGTTTTCTTTCACAACATGACTATTGTGGATATGTTTTGCATGACTACACTTGTATAACCTATATTGAATTCTTGCCTTCTCAATGGGGGATGAGGGGTGGGGAGAATTTACAACTCGAAGTATTAAAAAATGAATGTTAAAAATTGCTTTTACATGTAACTGGAGGAAAGTAAAATGCTAAATAAAAGAAAGAAGTAGATCAATTGTTTGCACAAATTAGAATTTAAAATAAAAGATTACATTAGAAACCACAGATCTCTATTATGTAAAGCTTGCTTTAAAAAAGCATATAATAAATTCAACATGTAATTTTCAAAGTTTTCATGCTTTCCTATGTTTCTCTCTAAGCTTTCCTCCTTCCAGGTGTTCTTGCAGTCTTTGTGATTCTACTATTTTTTTTCCCTCTAAGATTCTATTTGTAGTTTTTGTGGAGTTACTCTCTTCTTCTGGGGTTGGTCTTTTGGACATCTCTGGACTCATAACATTTGTTTAAAATAGTTAAAGTCTTCTTCAAATCTCCAAACCTTGGCTTGTGATTTGAGACTTTGGATAAGAATTGGGTTCTTCCCACTCCCACATTCTTGGATGGGGTTGTTGAGCCCTGACCTCAACTACCTGGGCTCCTGTCACTAACTTCCATTTCCTATGGTGCATCTGTGCTCAGAGTTTGGATTAAGAGTACTGCAGTCTTCTGGGAGCTCTGGAGACTTTCAGTTCAAAGTGCTGAAAACCTCCAAAGCCCCTGAGGCATCAGTATGAATTCTGTTAACTTCAGGCCCAACACCTGCGATCAGAGTGCTACTAGTGTCCAATCACCCTGAAGGTCCATCATTCCGTTATTTATACAAAGTGCTGTAGGCTTCTGATGTCCTCGGAGGATTACTGGTTCATGCTGGTAGGCTCCCACAGGATTTTTTTGTGTGTCTTTTCTCTGCAGCTTATGATTTTTTTTAACACAGTTCTCAGCTAGATGAAGAAACTTATTATATTTTCTCTTTGTATTTCTCGATCATTAATCATTCTGGTCCTCTCTTTAGATCTCTGTTGGAATACATATGTGAGAGATAGGCTCCTCTGTAATAATTTTAGCAGGCATTTTTACTGGAAGCTGATAAGCACCAAATGAAAATGACTTAATTCTCTCTCAGCAGTCTTCTGCTGCCCTCCTAAAGTGATATAGTACAGTCTGCTTTATCAGTCAACTTGGATTTATCTACTACATCTCACTATGTACTAGGTACTGGTACCTGAGTACTGGAAATACAAAGAAAGTCAAACAATAGTCCCTACCGTCAAGGAGCTCACAGTCCAAAGGCGAGATACATCATGCAAATAACTGTTCAAACAAGATATAGACAAGATAAATTGGGAGTAGTCTCAGAGGAAAAGCACTAAGGAGGACTACAAAAGGCTTCTTGCAGAAGATGGGATTTCTGAGACTTGAAGAAAGTCCAGAAGCTAGGAGGTAGAGATGAGGAGCTAGAGAATTCCAGAACAGCCAGTGAAAACAGTTGGAACATGGAAAAGGAGGCCAGTGCATGGAAGGGAGAAGGTGTAAAAAGAATGAAAAGGTAGGAAGGGGACAAGTTATGAAAGGCTTTGAATGCCGGAGGATTTTATGTTTGATCCTGGAGGTAACAGGGAGTACCTAAAGTTGACTGAATAGGAAGCTAATATAGTCAGACCTGGATTTTAGGAAAATCAATTTGACAGGTGGGCAGAGGAAATACCGGAGTAAGGATGGATTTGAGGAGACCAAAGATCAGTCTATTGCAAGAGTCCAGGCATGAGGTGATGAAGGCCTCTGCCCTCTCATCCTCAAAAGCATATGGAAGAAAAAGAAGACATAAAAATAGTTTCTAAGTGAAATAAGATCTCTAGAAGAAAGAAATAGAAGAAGAATAAATAGTTACAAACAGAAGGTGGTAAACCTTACCCAAGTAACAGATTCCTTAAAATTTAGGATGGACCAAAACAACATCAATGGTGCTATGAAACAATAAGAAATGTGAGAATAAAATTAAAAAGTTGAAAAAAACAGAAGAAAAAGTAAAGTATAAAAATATAAAGTATTTACTATAAAAATAATTTAATTGGAAAACAGGTCAAGGAGAGATAATTTAAGAACTGGATATCATATTTCAATAAATCATAAATGAAAACCCACCAGATCTATTACAGCCAGAGGGAAAAAGTGGAAATAGAAAGAATCTACCAGTTATATTTTTGAAAAAATGATAAAATAGATCATTAGTTGGTATGATTTTTTAAAAAGTCAACTCAAAAAGTTATAAAAATGAATTCACTTCAAATGAAGAAGGAATAAAGGAACTTATTAGAAACTCTTTTGTATAATTATATGCCAATAAAACAGATAAATGAAATGGATGAATATTTACAAAAAATAAAGTAGCCAGATTAATAGAAATACAAAATGTAAGCAAGCTTAGAAAAATAAATTGAACAAGCAATAAATGAGCTACCAAACCGGGGGGAATGATCAGTTGGATATATGAGTCAACTCTATGAAACATTTAAAGAACAATTATTTCCAATATTAAGTGAACTTTTCCAAAATAAGAAAATAAGGGCTTATATCAAGTTTTTTTTTTATGATGCCGATATGGTATTGATATCTAGAGAGAGACAAAGCAGAGAAATAAAACTACAGACTGATATCCCTAATACATATCAGTTGCAAAAATAATTAGCAACGATGTTACAGCAAAATACCAGGAATTCAGTGTTGGTTCAATGAAACAATATCAATGGAGTTAATAGAAAAGAAACAGTTAAGTAGGAAAAAAATCTTTGCAGGAAGCTTTTTTTTTTTTTAAGTTCTGATATCCAAGATCTATAAGGAACTGATTCAAATACATTAGAACAAGAGCAATTTCCCAACATTCTCTTGACTTTGTCACATTTCTCATCTATCTCCTCACTTTGCTCCAATGGTCCCCTTCTCCCACCAGGGAGTTCTTCCAGGAACCCCAATTTTAGGGAGGAACCAGACCAGCCATCCCTCATTCCTCAGACTCATTGCCCGTGTCAACCAATATTATAGTCTCCATATGTGTTAACCATAATATGAAGAAGGAATTTCTTAATAGGATAGATGGTAAATAAGATGTGTCAATTGAAATTATAGATCCAGGATATCTGCATTTCTTTTATCATTAATGTGACAATATATAGCATAACACATGTCCATAAAATACTAAGATAAGAAAAGTCCCATTATTCAAGATAGTGTCTGGTTCAAGGCATCTTGCCCTGGACAGTCATAAACAGAAGAATGCTCTCCTGATCAGCTTCATCTGGCCTTGTAGTTGCTGACACAGGAAGGGGCATTGTGGGCTCACTCACAGAGCAAAGCAAAGCATGTCTGTTATGCCTGAGCATGCAAAGCATTATGGTAGGTTAAGCTCAGAGTGGGTCAAAAATGTCTTTCTCCTGATTGGCCCATCCAGGTTTTAGACCTTTCTCAGCTGATGAGGGACTCACAATACACACACACACACACACACATATTGTTATTTAGTTTTTTTCAGTCCTGTTTGACTCTTCGTGATTCCATTTGGGGTCTTCTTGGCAAAGATACTGGAGTGGTTTGCCATTTTCTTCTCCAGCTCATTTGACAAATGAGGAAACTGAGGCAAACAGGGTAAGTGACTTGCCCAGGGTCACACAGCTGAGTGTCTGAGGCTGGATTTGAACTCAGGAAGATAAGCCTTCTTGATTCCAAGCCCATACCCACTATGCCACCCCATATATGAATGTGTCTATGTATATATATATATACATATATATATATACACACACATGCATGCATATATGTATATACACACAGACACACACACAGACATACACACACATATGTGCACATATATATGTATCTATATATCACTCATACCTACAAAGAAAAGTCATAAGAAGCAGAGAGAGATTATCAATATAATAGATGTCAACATGCTGTTTTAAAAACTTTGAGAATTTAGAAATAATACATAATATTTCACTTAAATTACCATCAGGTACACATACATCATTACTGTTATCATTGAATATTTTTTTAAATTGATAAAATTTGATGAGGTTTATTGTATTCTTCTAAGGTTTATAAATATTCTCAGCATATTTATACAATTGAGAAAGGCTCCTCTAAAATGTGACACAGATTATACCTTCAGACAAAGCTCATCCACAAAACAAAAAATCCAAGATTCCTTTGAGTAAAGATCTCTCATTGTTATACTCACTCTTCAGGAGACATCTTTGGTCTTGTTTCCTCCCTTTTAAGTACTTTCAGGAGGTGCCTTTTTGAAAACAAAGATTGTATATAGGTTATATATAATATAAATAATCTTACAGGCAGCTAGATGGCACAGTGGATAGAGTGTGGGGTCTGGAGTCAGGAAGACTCCTCTTCCTGAGTATAAATCTGGCCTCAGACACTTTCTGGCTGTATGATCCTGGGCAAGTCACTTAACCCTGTTTGCCTCAGTTTCTTTATCTGTAAAATGAGTTGGAGAAAGAAATAGCAAACCACTCCAGTATCTTTTCCAAGAAAACCGTACAAGGGGTCATGAGGAGTTGTACATGACTGAAATGACAACAACCATATAATCTTACATGTGTGTATATATACACATATGTTATGTGTAACATATAATCATCATATTTTACACACATAATTATATATGCAAATTGACACTGTAATACTGTAGAGAGAGTGGTAGATTTGAAGTCAGAGGATCAAAGTTCAAATCCTAGTGCTGTCACTTATTATTGTGGCTATAAATCTATTCATTTATCTCTCTGGGCCTGTTTTCTCACCTATGAAATGAGGGAATTGGAATGGTTGTATTTCTTCACTTTTTACAGAGAATTCTTCTTCTTCCATTTGGACATTACACTAAACATCCTCCACGACAGTAGCAAAGACTTTTGACAAGCCTACTTCTCTCTCTTTCGTGACTCATTTGTTATTAATGGTCAAAGACCCAGAAGAGCCAATTGGAGAACTTTCCCTGAAACAACCTCTAGGTGGAGACATAACATGTGAAAGAGCTGTGAGTTCTGGAGTAGTAGACTGGTTTCTCAAATCTCAGAAATGCAGAAATTGAGGATCTCTGGCCACAGCTTATATCACCACAACTGAGAACTAGCTTTCTTCAAGCTTACTATAATTTTTTCAGCATTACTAGCTGTACGACCATAGGGAAGTGACTTAACTTCTCCATTTCTAGCCTCTGTGTCTTTGAGGAGACTGTCTCCTAACGTTTAGGGGGAATACCATCTGCATTGGTCTAGGCAATATTTATGCTAATGAAATAATAAGCCATTTGAAATAAATGTATCATGTACATATTTACTCACATATTTTGCTCAGTTCAAAAATAAATAATAGAAGGAGAGTACATGTGCACGAAAAACATTTTAATGATTTCAGGTTAGATATAAAAGTGAATCCAAATACTGTACTATATGACTTATATCATAAGTACTATTGGACTGAACAAATAATGTTTTCCTGAATGTGCGGTGCTTAATTTAAATGCAGTTATGATAATATCTAGTCCCATCTCGAAACATTTTCCTACACTTAAAATCACAAATTTAAACTGCTTATTAATTCAAAATGTAAAATATGTTTCATCTCCATTTTACACAGTGTCTCACAAAACAGCAAAGTAATAGCAAGGCAGTCCCCAAAGGTTTTCCTTAAATATCTACATAAAGCTAGCTGTAGATTGTGTATACTCTAATTGATTTTAATGAAAATCCAGTTATAGCAACAGCAATAGTCCTCAGGATATTTACTTTTAGATCATAATAAAATGTCTCACAGCAGCCTGTTAGCCCTTTAACATTTTTCAAGGCTAACCATAGAATCATCTAAAATACCTACAGTATCAGGAGAAAAAAAATTAGTAGATTTGAAGATTGTTAAAATCAACAACATTGCACCATATTCTATAAAATACTGTTGCTAAAACTAAAAACAATACTAATTATGAATTTTCACAGTACTCTTATCTAATGTTTGTTGCTTAGGAATTATGCTTGTGAATTCCGAAATAAAAATTTAAAATATTCATTTTGGAAGTTGATATGAAAAGCACCATCATTATAAAGAAGCTTCATTATAATAATAATCCTATAAGCATAACTATATAAACCTAATTTCAATCATACAGTGAAAGTCATATCCAAGCAACATTGAAAGATTTAGAAAAAGGCCCTGAAAATATCAGGAGGTCTCTCTTGTGATGGGTTTATGGTAGGACATGAAGAAGAATTGCAAAGGCTAGGTATATATGATTTATGTCATCGGAAGGAATATTTACATTATGAAATGACAGGTTCATTAAATTACCAAGTGCTTATTATATGAGAACAAAAGACATGTTATTCCGAACTAAACCAAGTTCAATGTTCTGCCAGTGGTTCCAAAGGACATTTCATGGGAAGATAAATTAAGGGTCATTCATGAGACTGTCCCTTGGTAGCCATAGCTTCCCTCCTGCTCCACATTCCCCTTACATCAGCTCTGCTCCTATAGAGCTAATTTACCCTTGCCCCAGATTGTTGTCAATTTTGTAGAGCAAATTAACAATCTTAAACAAAATATGCTTATATTAAAATAGTATTGAACCATTTCCCTAAACTGTTTCCGCTTCTCCAGCAACAGGTTCATCTGTTTCAAACAGTGTTTTCCCCTCTGTCTCCTACACCACAACACACATTGGCTCTGTCCACTCAGCAGTGTTCAGTTAGATGCATGTGACTGGAAAACCTTTGATACTGATGTCTACAACTGTCACAGGGAGATGTGACTGAATTCAGTAGGCATCCCTAAAAGGTAAAATGCATCAAAGAGAGGACCAAAATATTAATGACTCAAGAGCAAAAAGTAGAAACACACACACACACACAAATGCTAAATATCACACCTTTGTGGAGTAGCAATCTTTCTATAGGGATCATGATAAAACTGCTCCAAGTCTTGCAAGGGTTCTGGAAGAAAAGAGAACCAACATGAATCTGATTGCAAAATAAACTAAAGAGAATCCTGACTGGCTGGAAAGCTTCATGCGTCAAACTCTTCCCCAGGGTGGAGGTTCTCATGTTTTATAAGCTCTGGAGTCTTTGAGATGAGGGTTGTCTCCAGGCCTTGATCAATGTACTATGTATTGCTTTCATCTGCCAGAAAAAACACACATGGTCAAACATATAAAACATATATATACTGGAGATTTTAATTCTCTCATCCCATTCATAGTTAATTTCTTCCTCACTCAGATGGAAAGCAGAAAAATATTTCCAAACGCCACTAGATGGTTAGATAGATGGTTTCTTCACTTCTAACTGATTTCCATTTCAGTTCACAGGCCTACAGGTTGAAGCCCGAAAGGCAGACTGCATTGAAAGCTATACTTCATTCTACAGCTCAAGAATATGCTGCAACATTCTTCAACTGCATTATTTCCTAGGGAAAAATTCCTATTTTAAAATCCACCTTATCCTAGGAAAATATGACACCTAATTTCCTTCTATAACTTAGGTAATGTTAATGATACTAAGAAGTTCTTAATTGGTGCCACAAGAAAAATAATTTTCCTTCAAATTGACTCAATACTGATCAATAACGAGTGTAGTATAGACAGTTGGGGGTGTGGGCAAGCTGTGATTACTCTCCAGCAAATCCTTACTCTCAGGTAATTAGGAGGCTATGTTAGAAAAGAGAAGAATCTCTTGTAAGATACAGCCAACCAAGAATTCCAAAATGGAGCCACATAGAACACTTGGTAATGCACTACCCCATTTACCAGGCTCTAAATCCAGGGCCTGCTTCACTAGTCTAGTGGCTTTTGATTCACTTTAGGTTATTAATCTTACTATTTATAATCTCTTCTGGAGTTCCTGCAACATGTCATGATCCCCTAGATTTCAGTGACCCCCTCAATTTCTGATTCTCATTCACTAGCCATATACAATCTGTGGCTTCTGTCAATTCCACCTTGAAAATGTCTCTGCTATTTAGATAATGCCACTACTCTGGTACAGGTCCCCATCACCTCATGCTTGGAGTACTGCAATGGCCTAGTGGTGGTCTCCCTGCCTCAAGTCTCTTCCCAATCCAGCCTATCCTAGAATCTGCTGTTATAGTAATCCTCCTAAAGTGTAAGTCTGACCATGACACCTCCCTACTTAAACTCCCGTGACTCCCTATCACTTCCAGGATCAAATGTAAAATTATGTTATCATTCCAAGCCCTTCATAATCTGGCCCCCTTCAGTGTTTTCCAGTGTTCTTTTCAGCGTTCTTATATCTTTAGTTGTTGTTGTGTTTTCATTTGTTTCACTAGTGTCTGGCTCTTCATGACCCCATTTGGGATTTTCTTGGCTAACATACTGGAGTAGTTTGCCATTTCCTTCTCCAGCTCGCTTTTACAGATGAAGAAACAGTGGCAAACAGGATTAATCTACTTGCTGAGCATCACATAGCTAGTATCTGAGGCCAGATTTGGATTCTAGGCCAGCACTCTATCCACCCTGTAAGCTGCCCATACCTTTTGACATTACTCAGCGTGCAATAATGTTCCACTGGCCAGCTAAGTAGTGTAGTAGATAGAGTTCTGGGCCTGAGGTAAGGAAGACTCATCTTCATGCCTCGGACACTTACTAGCTATGTGACCCTGGGCAAATCACTTAACCCTGTTTGCCTCAGTTTTTTTCATCTATAAAATAAGTTGGAGAAGGAAATGGCAAATCACTCTAATATCTTTGCCAAGAAAACCCCAAATGGGGTCCGGAGTCGGGACAGGACTGAACAACAAACAATAACAACAATAGATAAAAAGAGATAGATAAATAGCAATATAAAATTAAATAACATTAAAAATAACATTAAAATTGAAATATTAAATTAAATAACAGGAAGCCATTATATAGTACCTACTATGTGCCAGGCACTGCGCTAAGAGCTTTAGAAACATCTCATTTGACTCTTACAACACCACAGTGAGGTAGATGCTATTGCTATCCCCATTTTACAGTTGAAGGTTAGGTGACTCGCATGGCTAGTAATTGTCTGAGGTGGAATTTGAACTCAAGCCTTGCTGACTCCAAGTCCAGATCTCCACCAATTCCATTGACTACCACCTGGCTGCCAAATAAATGATAGCAATAAAATAAGAGAACAAAAATAGAGGGGCAAAGTTCATTGGATGTAACAGTTGCCAGCGCCAGTCTGCTAGCTGCAGAAGGAAGACTTTTTCTTCTTTAAACTCCTTTTTCTTAGGGGGAGAGTGAGGCATAAAGTCCACAAAATGGCTTTGTTAATGGTTGCTGCTTCCTTCTCTGACTGGGAATCATGGGACAAGGAAATTGCCTGTGAGAGGAGACTTGATTAGTTCATGCACTAGCATAGCAACATAATAAATAGCTGTAGTAGTGGAAATAATATCAGCCACTGTTGTCAGTCTCTCTCTAGAGAAGAAAGCTGGGGATCAAAGTGTGTAAAGGCAATCAGTGAATGAGATTTTTCCCACCCATTTGAGTGGGCTTTGGGGTTGAGGCTCTTAGGGTCCTGGGGGGAGTGGCTAGGACTGGAGCCAACGGTAGGCGCCTGAGTTCTGGTCCATGTGATGACATGAAGTCTGTGGTGGGAGGAGCTTGCTGACGGGTTGGAGCAGAGCTAAGAGGTAGTTGGTGAGGCAGTTGATGAGAGTAGTTAAGAGCTGAAGGAGAGAGGAAGCAGTCAGCTAGCTGGAACACAGCTTGGAGATTGCAGCGGAAGAGATGGCAGGAGGCACTACAAAAAAAGCAGGACTGACCCTTGTGGAGACCAGAGAGTGCTGAGCAGGGGCTTGAGGCCAGTTGGGTGGTCTTCTTTCTGGAGGCCCTGGCATTGTGGGGGAAGCACCAGTATGGCTTGGCTTGCTGCCATAATGTTTTTCTGTGGCCTCCTGGTCACTATTGTGAGATGGGCATACTGGTTTTGGAAGGTTCTTGCCAGGATGTCAAATTGGAGACACTGGTCTGTGGGTCTACTACTTTTGAATTTCAATAAATGCTTTAACTCCTCTGCCTTCCAGTTAGAGAATTCCTTATATCCTGCCACTCTGGACCATTCAGGCATATTCATGGTTAACTTTGAAGTCATGAATTCTGACTTAATGATATAAAGTGTAGTGGGGTGGAGCCAAGATGGTGGCTGGAAAACAGGGAGCTCCCCACCAAGTCCCTCCAAAAACCTATAAAAATGGTTCTGAACCAATTCTAGAACTGCAGAACCCACAAAATAGCAGAGGGAAGCAGGGCTGTAGCCCAGGACAGCCTGGATGGTCTCTGGGTAAGGTCTATCCCGCATGGAGCTGGGAGAAGAGCCAAGCGGAACAGAGCCCAGCGTGGGCGGCGCAGACCAACCAGACCAAGAGCCGGGCAGAGCATGCCCTAGCACCCTGAATCAGTGAGCTGCAGCAGTTACCAGACTTCTCAACCCACAAACAACAAAGACAACAGAGAAGGTTAGTGGGAAAAGCTGTGGGAGCAGAAGGAGTTCGCAGGTTCGGCCACCACCCTGGGGCAGCGGAGGTGGGGCAGCTACAAAACTACAGCTGCAGTTGCTTCTGGCCCCAGGCCCACCTGGTGGGAGGAATTAAGTGGTGGATCAGAGCAGGAGTGCAGAGCCTGCTGAAGATCTAAGTCCAGTCCAGGTTGAGGGTTCTTGGGGAAGGAGGAGTGCTGGTGAGGCAGAGCTGGCACATCCCCCCAAGCTTGGAACATAGAACTCTTTAATCTACAAGCAGTCATACCCTGCT
>JAQQSZ010015586.1:0-11237 GCA_028646595.1 Phalanger gymnotis | reverse complement strand
GAGATAGCAGGATGATGCCGGATTATGGAGGTCCCAGAATATGCAGCTAAGAGTTTTGGACTTTATTCAATAAGCAGTAAGAAGTTAGAGGAGGCTTTTTAGCCAAGAAATGAAGTGTTTAGATATGTACATTAGGAAGATAAATCTATCAAGGATGTGTAAGACAGACTAAAACTGGGAGAGAGCAGGGTTGGGGGAGGGAAGAGGCGGAGAGCTAGCCAGAGTAATGTCCTTGCAGAGGTACATGTTATAAAGCCTTCAAAGTGTTTTCTGGAAAAGATTCAGTCATCTTCAGTCTCTTAGTGGTTGTATAATACCCCAAATAACTTCTTTTACTTTCTTTGATTTAAAACTAAAGCTTGTAAATTCAACTCCGGATAATTTTTATAGTCTAGAAGAGACACATCACTCCTTCCCTGCTGCCCGCCACACTCTCACCCACGCATCCACCCATCTGCAATAGGCTTTTTTTTTGTAGTTCTAGCCTCCTGTTTTCAGTGAAGCTTCCTCCATGATGCAATTCTGTTTTAGGTTTTTAAAAACCAAAAGACTCCAGGATTTTGTCCCTTTTCGAAATGGATGGTTCTGCTTTTCATTTAAGATGCAGTTTAGAAAGATGCAGCCTGTGAAGCCAATTAACTAATTGGAAATCACTTAATGACTGTAGCAGTATTTTGGATTTCTGGCATTGGTTCACAGCAGTCAAAAGAAATTACTTTCCAATATTATGATAAGGTAAGCTGTGGAGCCATAATGGGGGGAGGCAGAGGGCTGCTGAGAGTAACAATCAGTTCTAATACGCCCACCAAAAGAATGGAGACATAATCACATGGAATTCGGTGATTGGAAAGTAAGCACGACATAAAAACCAAAAGATACATGGATATCTGCTGAGAATAAATGTGCAGCTGGAGTTTCTGCTATGGTTTTCAAAAGCTTATAATCTTAGCTCAGACATTTGCAATTTCAGTTCTCTTTAGCTTATTGAGTCACAAAGAGTATAAAGACCAGGGTGAAGGGAAACACAGATAAATAAATGAATGGATGAATTGATTAATAGAAAGATAAATAAATTAATGAAAAATAAATAAGTGGATGAATTAAAAATAAATGAATGAATGAAGAGAGCAAAGGTTCATATGGGACGGTCCATTAAGAAGGTGGAGATATTGTGACTAAGACTGGGTTTACTCCTTTTATAATTATCTGATTATTGGATCAAAAAATAGTCATAACCAGAGAAAATAAATGACTATCGTGAATTAACCCAATATCGTATTTTATCTATTTTCCATTTGATTTTTATTAAGCACCTACTATGTGCCAAGCACCATACTAGGAACTAGGAATACAAATAAAAAGAATGAAACAATCCCTACTCACAAAAGACTTACATTCCAATGGGGTAGGCAAGTACATATATAAATATATACGACAAAAATATGAAGTGAATAAATACAAATATACAAAAAGTAGTTAAATACAAAATAGTTTGGGAGGAAAGGCACTAGAAGTTGGAGGGATTGGAAAAGTTTCATGATGAAAATTGTGCTTGAGCTGCATTTTAGAAGCAGGGGGACTCTGAGGTGAAGGCAAGGAAAGATTTCTCATCAAGAATGAGAAATAGCCAGCAAAAACCACAGAGATGTGATATGGAGTGTGTAAGGAACAGAGAGAAGGTCAATTTAGCTGGATCACAATGAGGGAGTAATGCCCAATGAGGCTGGAAGGATAGTTTGGGGGCAAGTTAAGTAGGACTTTAATGGATAAACAGAAATGTTTATATTTTATCCTGATGTCAGTGGGAAGTCACTGGAATTGGTTGAGTAGGGAGTCACATGGTCAGATATGCACTTAAGAAAAATTACCTTGGCAGCAATGTGTATTATGGACGGTGGTGACGAGATTTTTGAGACAGGGAGATCAATTAGGCGGCTGTTGAAATAATCTTGGAAAGAGATGGTAAGAGTCTAAATTAAGGTGAGTGGTAGCTGCAGGAAGAGCAGTAGAGAGAAAATGTTGGATGAGAGAGAGGCTATGAAGACAGAAATGATAAGACTTGGCAACCAGTCAGATCCATGGAATGGGGGAGAATGAGAATCCAGAATAACGACTAGATTACCAACTCCGGAGCACTGTGTTACCTCTGACAGAAGTAAGGAAGTAAAGAAGAGTGGAGAATTTAGGGGGGAGGATAAAAGAGTTCAATTTTAGACTTGGTGAGTCTAAGATATCTCCAGGATAACCAATGTCAGATATCCAATATGGCATTTTGTGATGTGAGACTTAAGCTCAGGGGAGACATTGTGACTGAACATATAGATCTTGGAATTATTTGCATAGCAATGATATCTAAACCTATTAAAGCTGATGAAACTGCTGAGAGAGTATAAAGGGAGAAGTGAAGAGGATCTGTGAACAAACCTTAGGTGACACCAACAGTTAGTGGATATGGCTTTGCTATTCAGTTGTTTTACAGTTATGTCTAACTCTTTGTGACCTCATTTGGAGTTTTTTTTTTTTTTTGGCAGAGAAATGGAAGTGGTTTGCCATTTCCCTCTCCAGCTCCTTTTACAGATGAGGAAACTGAGGCAAACAGAGTGAAGTGATTTGCCCAAGGTCACCTAGCTAGTAAGTGTCTGAGGCCATATTTGAACTCAGGAAGATGAGTCTTCCTGACTCCAAGCCAGGCATTCTAACCACTGTGCCACCTAGTTGCCTCTGACATGGCTAAAGATGAAGGCAGGCAGGCAGGCAGGCAGGCAGGCAGGCAGGCAGGCAGGCAGGCAGGCAGGCAGGAAGGAAGGAAGGAAGGAAGGAAGGAAGGAAGGAAGGAAGGAAGGAAGGAAGGAAGGAAGGAAGGAAGGAAGGAAGGAAGGAGAGAAAAAGAGAAAAAGTGAGGGTGAGAAGAAGAGAAAGAAACACTGAGAATGAGCAATCGGACAGGTAGAAGGCAAACCAGGAGAGAGTAGTATCCTGAAAATCCAGAGAGCAAAGGATAGAGGAAGAGATAGTGCTCAATGATGTCAATCAAATACACCAGATAAATCAAGGATTAGGACTGAGAAAGGACCAGCATGTTTGGGGAATGAGAGGTAACTTTGAACAGAGCAGTTTCACTTGAGTGATGAGTTTGGAAGCCAGATTTCAGAGCTGAGGAATGAGAGGAGAGAAAGTAGATGGAATGAGTATAGACAACTATTTGAAGGAGTTTAACTGAGAAACCAAGGAGAGATACAGAACAATAGCTTGAGGGAATGGTAGGGTCTGGTAAAGTTTCGCTGTTACTTTTTAAGGATGGTTGGAAAAAAGAATTTTTAAAACAATAGGGAAGGAAACAGTTGATTAGAATTTGAAGATTCATGAGGGGGAAATTATTGAAGCAGTGAAAAGGATAGTAGGTAATGAAAATTACAATTCTCTTGGTACATTTCTTTAACAACCAGGGACCTCTTTACACTCTGACTCCAATAATTACTGCAATGTTGAGGCACTTTGGGGGTCAGTAACTATGTAAAATCATAGCTCATGAATATGGAATACCAGCAAGAGTAAATTTAAGAAAGTCATTTGAACTTTCTTATAAAGTAAAATGGAAGCATTTCTCGCTTTAGCAGCCAAAGGAAAAATACCTATGAGGCCTCAAAGAAGAAAAATACTTAGCAGTAGTTACCTTTGAAATTAACCCAGAACCATATTCCATGGTGAACAATTCAGGAAAAGAAGATGTATAATATAAATAACCATGTTCCTGCTTCCAAAACTATAACCTAGGATGACCCACGTCTTGTCTCAAAGTACCAAAATTCAGAGGGCACTTATAGCCATAGATATAGAAGGAGAAGAGACTTTTAGTCTATCTATACCCCTTCATTTTGCAGCCAAGGAAATAGAGCCTCAGGGAAGCTGACCTACACAAAGTCAGGTAAGTAGAGGCTGTTGCTGGTGGTGAGATTTGAATACAGTGTTTCCAAGTTCAGCATGCTTTCAACTAAACCACACTGTCTCCCTACAGCAGCATAGAAACAATTGAATTTAGGATCTAGTTGTCCTGAATAATTATTTAAAGGAGATGGCTATAACATGGTACCCCACATGCTTCCTCTGGCTGGGGTAAGTATCTAAGGTGAGTTCTCCTCCTGTCCAATCTGTTTAACCTGCCTCCCTCCCCAAAGCATCCCCACATTGATTCTCTCTCCCTCAGTATTTAAATACATATCTTGTGACTCTTTCTCAGGTGCAAAAATCACTAGGTATGGCTCTGCCTCCTTCCTGACCTCCTTAAGATAAGATTTGCTACCCACCATACCAGGATCACTTTCCCCCAAAAAATGGCTTAAATGCTAGCTAAACTGTATATTTTTGCCTTTGAAAACCCCAGCGCCAAGAGGCTGAAATGTCCACATGTCACATGTCACAAATGAATGGTTCCCTCCCCACACACACACACACACCAAAACCTGTTCTCAGGCAATTCCAAGGCCAAATCCTGACAATAGTCCTTTTTTTTCTAGTCCTTGAACAACTAAATGTTTTCACAGAAGAAAGCATACTTTTATCTAGCCTGCTACTTAGATCTCCCTCTGCTGTCTTCTGTGGCCTTGCACATAAGCTTACAATTCATTGCTAAATTGGACAATTACTGAGTGAGAAGTGCATAATTAATGAACAGTCACCGTAGATGTTTGGAAAACTGTGACCCAATCATTGGACAGATAGCTGAACCACTAAAATAAATGGCTTGTTCCACTCATTACCTGATCAGCATTTGTTTAGAGAATCCTCTGTGCCCTATCCAAATTCTAATCAGTCCTATTTAAATTACATTTTTTTGTGCTGCATTGTTACAAATGCTAATTTATGCCGAGAATGGAACAGCTTTATTTCCTACCTCCTGAAGAAACGGATGAATAAAAACATACTTCTACGGGGCATAAAAGATTATCAGGGATTCAATGACGATCGGATTTTGCACTTGCCAAAACACATCGTGAGACTCTGTGGTGAAGCTTTAGGAGACAACAAGGACATTCCGATCCTCACACAACAAAGCAGTTGCTTTAAGAGGGGCACAGAGGGACAAGCGGAGCATCTGTATGTACAACGCCAGCTTGGACTAGTTTTCTCCCCTCACAGGGTGGGAGAGGAAGGGAAAAGGGGAAGAGGGAACTGTGCTTACTCTAAAAATAATCATCTTGAAGCAAAGGGATTTTAAGGGCAGAGAAGAGTTCCAAATAATCTAGGACACGTTGTCTTTCCCACTGAGATGTTCCCAAAAGCCTGGTCATCCGTGCTCTCTTGCAGAGGGTCCATTCTCCAGCAGCCTATATGGAGATGGCAAACAGAGTGCAGCCAGAGCCATCCCCATCAGAGATTTAGAGCTCGTGGGGGCCACAGACAGTCTCTAATCTAGCCTCCTCATTGTATATGGACAAAGGCATTTAGTGACTTGCCTAAGGTCACGCGGGCAACATAGGATTGGAGGATGGAACGCTGGAAAAGATCCCAGAAGTTTTGTGTAGGGACCTCCCTCATTTTACTGATAAAGAAATTAAAGCGTAGGGATCTGGCCGAGGTCACAAAGGTAGTAAGTAGCCTAAGTCCCTCATTTCACAGATGTAGAAACTGGGGCCCAATTCGATTCGATTAAACAAGTCAGCAAGAATTTATTAAATTCCTTTCATGTGCCAGGCACTGTGGAAGCAAAGGTTTAAAAAAAAAATAGTTCCTGCTCTCAAGAAGCTTATATTCTACTGGAGGAAAACTACATATATTCAGAGAAGACATATGCTAAATAAAAAACAGGGATTTCAGGAGGCATTTATGACTTAGGAGGTCACAAAAGGCCTCTTCTAGAAGGTGGAATCTGAGCATAGCCTCGAAAGGAGTAAGGCTAAGGAGGGAGAAGGAGGACAGCCAGTTCAAGAGGGTACAATGTCTTTTGGGGGGAATTGCAAGTAGGCCAGTTTGGCTAACATAACTGTGTCTCCTGTGTCCGTTCCTCTGCACCAGCCATTTCTCATGTCTGCCCTTTAGAGCCTTTCTGGCTGTCCCCAGCTACTAATGTCTTTCCTTCTAAGGCTGCCTTAAGTCTAATTTGTATGTATCTTGTAAACACCTATTTTTATGCATGTTGTGTCTGATCTAAATGTAAGCTTCTTAAGGACAAGTGACTGTTCTAGCTTTTTCTTTGAATCCCCAGCACTTAGGACAACACCCATCACACAGTAAGCACTTAATAAATGCTTGTTGGTTGAGTGATTGATTGATCATGAAGGGAGGAATGTGGAAAATCAGATAAGAAAGAAAAGCTGAAGATAGATTATGAAAAGGTTTGAATTTCAACCCAGGAAAAGACTTTCCCAAGGTTACACAAGCAGACCAGCATTATAGAATGAAAGGTTTAAAAGAAACTCAGAGGTCATTTGATCCAAACATATCACTTGGTAGGTGAAGAAAATGAGACCCGAAGAGAACTCAAGTGATTTGCCCAAGGATTCCTGGGTAGTAAGAAGCAGTGGCATTTGAAGGTATTCAAATTCAAGCTTCCTCCCTCCATATCCAGCACACGTTCTTTTTACCCCACATCCTTTGGAAACTACGCCTCAGTCTTGGTACTGGTACTAAGCATAATAAGCCTGAGTGTCCCCAACCCTTGACCTCTCCAATACTATTAGTGGGGTGGCATTCAACATAAACTAGGAAAACATATCAACACTGGGGCAAGCTTACTGGTCTAGCCAGGCTTAAGGTCATTCTGAATCGAAAGGAGACAAAAGTAGTTTTAAGACTGACCCAGAGGGGAGCTTTTTTAGATTCGTATGTATCCTAGAAATAGAAATCCCTAAAAGACCCTCAAAAGCCAGGGTTAAAAAAATGCTTTACCCAGGTGCACTGCCCCAGTCTCCCACCTTGGTGTCTGTGGGAGCTCAGTAAGACCTTTGCTAACCTGTTCTGAGTGGGCTGCATGCAATCCACACTTAGTTGCCGAAAACCTTTCTGTGAGCTAGGGAATTATCTCGTGGAGATTGAATTTCTGAGCGCGTCAGCAGCTGCTGGGAAGCAACAAGGCCATCTCATCCCTCCTGCATCTCTGGTGTCTTGCAGAGAGGGACACGTTAAGGCCAATGATCAAGCTGGCTTAGGACTGCATTGCCCAAGGGGAAAAGCACAGGGTCACAGAGGTGTTTAACTCCATTTAAGCTGTGTTATGCGGCTGCGGCTTAAAACTGGGCTGGAACATTCTCTCACTGATTATCTATCACCTTGTTCACCTGGGGGACATTGAGGCTTAAAGATGGATGAGGAGGACCAGGTTAGGAGGAAGGAGGTGAGAGGAGGGCTGGCTAATTGGGTGGATGAAATGGAAAGGGGCAGTGTAGTGCTGTTTGCTGTCAGTAGATGGTAAAGAGTGAAAGGATTTTGCTTTCTAAATGTTTCTTTTTCTCTTAAATAGTAACGTTGTTTTCCAGACTGCATAGATAATCATTTAATGGGAAAGGAAAGAAAATCACTTTCATTCATTTTGAATATGAAACCTAATCATCACTGTTTGAAAGGAAAACTTCTCAATGTATAAGCAATATAGCCATTTTCTGCATGATCTAAATATGGAAAGAAAGTGGGAGAGGGCAAAGGAGAACTATAGATGATGACTCAGGAGTTCAATGTGGGCAAAGGAATAAAGAGGGTGCAGAAGAAAAGTGAGGCCTGCGGGGGGCGGGGGGGAGGGAGGGAGGCAGGAGAGACAGAGAAAGGAAAAATTAAAAACTAAAGACAAAAACATAACCAGCAGCCTTTGCTCCGTGGCAAATAAGGAGGATACAGGAAAGGCCACAGGAGGGGATGGGGGAGTAGAGAGAGGTAGCTGGGGTGCAGTCTCCAGAGTGAAATAACTAATTATTTTTGCTAGTTATATGTTAAGCTTTCTTATTTTTAAACAGCTGAAGAACCTCAAGTATTGCTGTGCCCTTTAAATTCTGCACCATGGGACAATACACCGATTGCCCAGCCCTAGTTAAAGTTTTGGCTGCAGAGGTCTTCTATAGAGGGCAGTTCTCCCAGACAGAGCAGAACAAAAAGATTACCAGCCTCTTCAGAATCTGGATAAAGGCAAATCTAATAACATTACCAGGCCAGTCTTTCAAGGAACTGAAACTCTCCATGACACTCTATATAAAGCAAGGGTCTTTAACCTTTTTTTTGTGCAGTAGATCCCTTTGGCAGTCTGGTGAAACTTATGGACCCCTTCTCAGAATAATATTTTAAATGCATAAAATAAAACATAGGGTTATTAAAAAAACAAGTATATTGAAATACAGCTGTTGAAAAAAAATTTAAACAAGTTCATGGACCCCAAGTAAACAATCTCTGGTTTAAATTAGAGCAAATGACCTTTGTCTGGCAGGGGATTAGGCATAAGAGCCTTGATAACTGTGGATTTATAATCTGTTCATCTTGTTAATGTAACACAAA
Source organism: Phalanger gymnotis (assembly GCA_028646595.1). Classification (NCBI taxonomy): domain Eukaryota; kingdom Metazoa; phylum Chordata; class Mammalia; order Diprotodontia; family Phalangeridae; genus Phalanger; species Phalanger gymnotis. The sequence continues at coordinate 2,762 of JAQQSZ010015586.1, read as the reverse complement.
CCCCTCCCCTGCCATTGTATATTCCCCGGTAATTCACCCATAATAAATTCTCTGAAAATACCTAAGAGACCATGTGCTGTTAACAAGAAGTATGGCAGGAAGGCAATGTAGAGAAACTTGTGGTCTTCTCTCCACAGGAGTCCTGGGGCTTGGGGCTTGAGCAATCAAAGAGAAACAGCAGCAGTTTTAAAACTGAAGATAGCAATGGAAAACTAAGATGAGGAACTGGGGAACTGAACGATCATGGGACTATCATCTCATAGTAGCAGTAGTACAAAGCACAAAATTATGTCGACATGTTTGAAATGTCAGTGTCATTCCCATAGATAAGTAGAATCCTGTTAGCAACTCCTTCTAAAATGTCCAGTTCACGATCCAGCCATTCTGGAGAGCAATCTGGAATTATGCCCAAAGGGCTATAAAACTGTACATGCCCTTTGATACAGCAACACCACTTCTAGGGCTGTATCCCAAAGATATCAAATAAAAGGGGAAAGGACCTACTTATACAAAAATATTTATAGTAGCTCTTTTGTGGTGGCAAAGAATTAGAAATGCAGGGGATACTCATCAATTTGGGAATGGCTGAACAAGTTGTAGTATATGATTGGAATGGATTACTACTGTGCTATGAGAAATGATGAGCTGGCGGATTTCAGAAAAACCTGGAAAGACTTACATGAACTGATGCAAAATGAAATTAACAGAACCAGGAGAACACTGTATACAGGAACAGCAATACTGTATCATGATCAACTATGAATGACTTAGCTATTCCCAGCAATACAATGATCAAAGACAATTCCAAAGGACTCATATGGAAAAGTGCCATTCATCTCCAGAGAAAAGACTGTTGGAGTCTGAAAGCAGATTGAGGCATACCATTTTTCACTTTATTTTTTCATATTTTTTTCTTCTTTGGGTCTCTCTTCTTTTACAACATAACTAATATGGTAATATGTTTTGCATGACTGAACATATATAAACTATAGAAAATTGCTTACCATCTAAGGAAGGAGGGAACTAAGGGAGGAGAAAATTTGGAACTCAAAATTTTTTTTAAATGAATGTTAAAAATTGTCTTTACATGTAATTGGGGGGAAATGAAATATTATCAAAAAGTAAAATGCCCAGTTCAATGCAACAGTATTAGTTCTGTCTTTCTCTTTCCTTTTTCTCCCTTAAAATGTAAGCTCCTTGAGGGAAGAGATTGTCTCACTTTTGTTTGCATCCCCAGCAACTAACACCAGTGAGTACCTAATAAATGTCTGTTAATTAGTTGATTGACTGATTTTTCCCCTGTCGCAACTGACAGCCCAAATTAAAATTTGACTTTGTTCAAGTATATCTAAAACATTCTGTTTAACAGATGTATTCCACGTACCGTGTCTACTGCCAGTGTGATTTATTGGTTGGTTCATTTTGCTGAACTGTTGAGGTTTTTCCTATTTCTTTTTTCATCTTTCTCATAGAGAATAGGTTTCTGGGGTGGGGGAGGAGAAAGGATAATATATAAAAAATAAAAATAAAAGTGATGTAAAAATAAAAACAGTTTTTAAGAGATAGATTCTGAAGTCCCACTCCATTTAGTAGTCTATCCAGTTAGCTAGATACTTACTAGCTGGGTACAAGTCACTTTGCCCTGCTTGCCTCAGTTTCCTCATCTATAAAATGAGCTAGAGAAGAAAATGGCAAACCATTCCAGTATTTCTGCCAAGAAAACCCCATGGACAGAGGTCCACGAGGTCATGAAGAGTCAGACATGACTAAAACAACTGAACAGCAGCAGCAATAACCATTTAGTTAAGATTCTGTCATTTTGACCCTATCTATGTACAATAAGTTGACCCGGGTACAGTTAGAAAAAGTTCTGGTTTGGGAATCAGAGGGTCTGGGTTTAAATCCCACCTCTGAGGTTTATTAACCTGTATGACCTTCGGAATTAATTGCATGACATGGGAGACACTTGCACAGGACCACTCAGCACGGCATGCCCTCATCGAAGAAGGTGCTGTGCTCTATAAGCAAAGCAGAATTGAAATAGCTCAAAAGAAATGTAAGGTGAGCAGATTTAGAGAATCCACCTCAAATGTTCATGTTGACTATTTGTGCCTGACCTGCATTAGAACATTTGAGCTCATATTGGTCTGATCAGCCACAGTTGGACACACTATAAGTGGTGTCATTTTGGTCCTCTTCAAGAGAATGAAGGACAACAACCAAACTGAACCATGACCTTGGGAAAGTTGCTTCATCATCTTGGACCACAGATTCTTATTTGCAAAAATGACAAGTTTAGACTAAATGACCTCTAAAGTAGCCTCTAGCTCAAGCTCTCCTCTAATTCCATTGGAAATCTTATGTGAATGAGGTTCTGGGTTTTCCGTAGCACAGGGAATTCTCACTATGTAAATTTCTTCTAACAACACAGATTTGACTCCACCACATAAATCTAAGTAAGTCCTAAGGAGTTTCTAGAGGCACATAGAGGTTAAGTGACTTGCCCAATATCACAAAAGTAGTAACCAGGGCTTACTGAGTTCAAGTATAATAACATAATCTACACCAGGTTGCCTCTGGTGACATAGGTGATAAGTTTTCAGAGGTGAGCACCCGTTGGAGCAAAGATCCAAGGCATTTAGATTTGGTATGACCTCTGGGTTTCAGGTTTCCCTTACGTAGTCCTTTAATTTCTCTTCCCTCATTTTGCTTAAATTTGAGTAATTGTAGGATTCCTATGCCTGGACCATTTCTGGACTTTT
>JAQQSZ010015585.1:0-11237 GCA_028646595.1 Phalanger gymnotis | reverse complement strand
ACTTTGCGATTTCGAACCATTCAAACATATACATGATTATATTTGAGATTATAAATTCGGCCTTCCTACTTCAACCTCCTACAGTGCTTAAAACAAGTGCTCTGCACATGGTAGGGAGGCCTTAATAATATTTGTTGAATGTTGAAAAACATAGATTTCAAAATATAAAAGTTCTCCTCTTTACTGGGAAGTTTTCTTTAAACAGACCAACATTTTAAAGCAGTAAGAAAATAAGCATTTATTTAAGTGCTTACTATGTGCTAGAAACAATATTAAGCACTGGGGATACAAAGAAAGGAAAAGAAAACAAAAACCCAACCACAATCGCTGCCTTGAAGGAACATATTCTAATGGGGAAGATGACATGTAAGTAACTAGATATATATAGAGAGTAGATCAAAGTAATTTGAAAGGGGAAGGTATTAGCATCTGGCAAAAGTTTATAGAAGCTGAGATTTGAATTAAGTCTTGAAGGAAGCCAAGAAAACTAAGAGATAGAGATAAAAGGTCAAAGCATTCCAGGCCTGGGAGAAAGGCAGTGCAAAAGAAGTATTTGAGGAACTAACAGTAGACTATTGTGGCTAGATCATAGAGCACATGGCTGGGGAGTAAAATCTAAGAAGACTAGAAAGGTGTTAAGGGGTTAGGTTATGAAGAGCCTTAAATATTAGAGGACTTTATATTGGATCCTAGAAATAACAAGGAGCCACTGCTCACTGAGCAAGAAGAGCGGCATGATCAACAAGAGGGAGGACTAGACACTTTCTCTAAACCTTACAACCTCTCAAACCCCTCCAAAGTAGGAATGCTGCACAAGAGATAAAACCACTTCAGCTGTCTCTACGGGCTAAGAGGTTAACGCACCTGGGGCTGGTTGGCTCATGTAGCCTACAAAACTCCCAGCATGCTGCCCTAACCAATTAAAATGTAACTGAGAAGTGTTTATGCAATACAACATAGCTAATGTTAATTTGAGGGTTTTTAAACAAAGATGCAGCTTGTTTCTGTTTGAGTTTTACACAACTGGTCTAATAACAAGGTAACACCCAACAACATAACCGCAGATTAGTTTAATCCCTAGTAACCTTACTTAGCACCCTCTCCCACATCAGGCACAAGCTCTGGCAGAACTGTATAAGCTAATCCACTCACTAGCTTTAAACAAAGCTCACTCTGCCCTCCCCAACCTTTCTCCCCTTTACATGGAAAATCAAAAACCAAGAGTTTGCTCTGGCAGGACTGTAGCATGGCACTGCTACGTGCTGCAAGGTACAGAGCCAGAGATTGTTTTGTCTATTCTAGAAGAGGACTCATGAAGCCAGGGAGGTGGTTTTATGACTTGAAAGTGAACCAGATTTGAGAGAGGGAGGGCTGTGCAAAGTCACCAGACTCACTCTTCTCTAGAGCCATCTAGATCCAATGGCAAGATACAGATCAGGACGACTGGAGATGGCCCCAGATGCAGTGGAATGCCTTGCTTGGCCTTTTTAAGCTAAGGTCTTTCCCAGGTCTCAGTTTATCTGAAGCAATGCTCATTCAGTGACTAAGGCTAGGCAAGAAGGCAAAGAATGGCCTCTTTTACCTAGCCAAAAAAAAAAAATCAATCTGGAAGGGGAAGACCCTCAGGGTTTCTGGCCACAACAGAAACAGTCGGTATTTACACTCACTGTGAGCCATCAAAACCTAAACAATAATCAAGAGAGGCTGGGACTGGGACTACTGTTGCCCAACCATTGATAGCCAGAGTGATTTGGGTTTAAGGCATTGCTGTCCTAAAAAAAAAATTAAGAAAGAAATCTAGCCTGTAAACCCCAAGATAGCTTACAAGGTTTCAGTGATCAAAATTTATATTCCTTTGGGAAGAGCTCCTGCATGTAAGGGTATGATTCCCTCCCTATGTGGACAAAGGGAGAGGAGGGAACAGAGAGAATGGACCGAGGGAAGAAAGGAAGGAAGAGAAGAGCATTAGCATGTTGGGTCCCCAGTGGAGCAGCTACTACTACTCACAGACTGCTGCTTGTCCATTCTTGAAGAGGATCAACGACATCAGGAAGGTGATGTCATGACTTGTAAGTGAATTAGATTTAAGTGAGGCAGGGCTGTGCAAAGAGAGCCAGAGAACTGAGGAACCAAAAGAACTCAGGCAGGACACCAGCATGTGTGTGATCCATAATACCTACAGAAAGGGAGCGGATCCTGCTGGGCCCAGTGGTGTCCCTCCAGAAGTCACTTGCAGGCAGAGAGAGCTTTGAATCCAACCTTGGGTACACTGCCATCAAGGGGAAGAAGCAAGAAAGTGAGCAATAGAAGAATATAAGGGAAAAAAGATGAAAATTACCAAACATCTCTGACTCAATCATTTTGAGAAAGAATCTCAAAATGCTATAATAATGTTATCTAGTGAAGATCTGGGTTTAAGTTCTAGCTGTTATTAACCTGGACGATTCACTGCACGTTTATTTTGTATCTGTAAAATGTAAGGGGTTCAACTTTGCCACTGTGGACCTATGTGACTGTGGGCAAATCATTTAACTTCCCTTGGGTCTCAAGCTTCATCAATTGTAAATGAGGGGGATGAACTAAATGTTTCTAAGGTCCCTTCCAGCTCTAGATCTATGATCTTATGCACCAGATGAGCTCTAAGGTCCCTTCCAATTGTAACATTCTTCAAGCGATGTCAGTGATATATGTGTGTATGTATGCGTGTATATATATATACATATATATATATATACACACACGCATACATACACACACATATATATACGCATACATACACACCCATACGCATGCATGGAAACAACAGTAGCTATGTGGCTTTTGTGTGCAACCTGGGATTTAAAAAAAAAACCTTTAATTTTTGTTTTAGGATGCTATAATAGGTACAGAATGATAAAGCAGCCCTTTGGGTATTAATGATCATTGTAAATATAGTTCCAGATGATTCCAAAGCCAAATTAATGACTCAGTATTATAGTCTAGAGCAGGTGTGCTTAAACTTTTTTTTGTGTCATAGAACACTACCACAGTCTGGAGAAGCCTATGGACTCCTCAAATAATTTTTTTAAAAAATTATAATCTAAACAATTACATTTTGATATTTGGTCCTCCAGGTAAGTACTTAACACACTGATTCTATCCTTCTGACACCTCCAACCACATATCCCTAGTTTGATCCTGTTACTAAAAGTGACAAATCACAGTATCAAGTTTCTATACTTTTTCATCATCAGTGAAAGAAATGATTATTAATAACCAATGATTTGGGTAGATCCAGAGTTCCCTCTTTTTTTAATTTTTCTAAAGTCCTCATTTCAATCTTTGAAGTTCTATCTCTGAAGGTTGAACTTTCTCCTCAATCTTGTTCAGACCCTGACAACTTTACAAAGAATTTAATGTAAGGTGGGGAAGCCCAGTGTCCTACACAGGTTTGGGTGGGGATAAATTCTACAACTGGACTGCCTAGAGCCAGGCAATATAGAAGTAAATGACATAATCAAAGTTACATCCCCCTGCTCCTCATTGTAATATTCATTCTCTCTCATTACTATGTTAACTCATGACATTGAATGATACCCTCAGGAACAGCCACTCTACCAAAGGCATATAAACTGTGAGCCTGCTGCCATGAGGCACTTAAGAGTGTCACTGACCCTTTTTATTAATAAAATGATTAATTAACCAGAAACTACATCTTGAATGTTTTAAATGTCACATCAGGAAGAACGTAAAACAAGAATTAGAATATACACAAAATACCAACTGTAGTTATCCAAAGGTAATTATTCTATGGCGACACATGATTTCAATTTTTTTTGACATTAACTATGCAGTTTTCTGAACTCTTTTTGCAGAGTCCAGCTCCATATTTGCTAATATCAATTTAAAAGTTTAAAAGAAATGAGGCAGACACAAATGGATGGATTACATAACACTTTTAAGTTTGTAAGATACTTTGCATGCATTATTATCTCAACTGAGTCTCATAATAACCCTATGTATTATTGTTGTCTTAATTTTACAGATGAGGAAACCGAGGCTCAGAAAAGTTAAGTGATGGTAACAAATCTACTAAGTATCAGAGGTGAAATTTTAATCTTAAACTTTCTAACTCCAGGTCTAGGCTCATATCCACTAAAATTAGGTACCAGACACTAAGGTCCTTTCTCAAGCTGAACTGCCAAGCATTCAAATTCTATTGCACAACTCCAATTGGCTGGCCATGTTGTTAGAAGGCCAAACATCCATTTACCAAAAAGACTACTTTATGGAGAACTCACACAAGGCAAGTGTTCAGATGGAGACCACTCTCAAGGTCTCTCTAAAGAACTTTGGATCAACTGTTAGACATAGGAGACATTGGCACAGGACTGCCCAGCAGAGTGTGCCTACATCAAAGAATGTGCTGTGCTCTATGAGCAAAGCAGAATTATAGTAGATCAAAAGAAACATGAAATGTGCAAATTTAGAGCCATCTCACAGCTTTCCGAACTCATACTGATCTGATCAGCCACAGATGGACACAATGTACCTTGAACCCGAAACAGAGATGTCATTTTGGTCTTCTTCAAGAACAAAGGACAACAGCCATATCCACTAAAGGTATAGAGCCTCTAATGATTAATAAAGGGAGTTCCAGAGTTCATCATCAACCATCTAGCATTTATACCACACTTTAAGGCTTGCAAGTGCTTGACAGATATTATCTCATTGTTAACTCAACCTGGGAGGTAGAGACTATCATCTCCATTTTACAGATAAGAAAACTGAGGCAGATAGGGGTAAATGACTTACTATGGGTCATAGAGATATTAAGTGTCTGAGGGTGAATTTGAACTTGGGTTCTTCCTGACTGTCCAGTATGCTATCCACTGTGCCACCTACCTGCCTTCCGAGGAGAGTCAACACAGTTACAGATGATGGGGTATAGTGAAGATGTAAATAATGGGCCCTGTTTAAGGAATGTTGAGCTTGTTTGTTAGAGGGGATGTCAAGTTATAATGAAAATAAAGAGTAAGGGCATGGGCTGAGGGGAAGATGACAAAGTCAGGTACTCAACAACTAAAAAAAAAAAGGAAGACAAGGGATCCAATAAGCAACTTCATTTAAAGAAATAGAGTGAAAGTCAAAGGTGAGAAGATTGAAGGATTGGGCGTAGCAAGGGTGATAGCAGTAATAGATGCGTCTGAAAGCAGCTATGGGAACTAAGGGACATCTAACTTTTCCTGGACCAGAGTAGCAGAGATTTGAAAGACGCTCCAAACAGTATTAGAGAGGCTGATCAGGAATAACTAACAGTTTTGTGACACAGACTACTTTTAATATCACATTCAAAAAATCTCTAGGCTCTTTCTGCATAATATTAATGTATGCTAGGGGAATAGTCATAGATCACATCATTTAGGAATTACAATAACTAGAATCATATGATTTAGAGCAAGGAAGGACCTGAGGAAACTAGAGCCCTGAGAAGGCCCAAGGTCATTCATACAGACAACAAGTAGCAAAGCTAAAATGTAAAGGAAGACAGTATCTTATTGTTAATGTTTCTTTCTACTATATGAAATTACCTAATATAAACTAATCTTAATATGACCTTAAACAACAACTTAATGGCAAGTTATTCTAATACCTTATTTTATCTCCACCCTCTACCCCTAGCCCCCCATCCCAAGTATAGATGCCAAAGTTAGAAATTATTTTTTAAAATTAATTTACACAACAACTGCTCTCTGCCATTCTGGCTTAAGTGAGAATAGGCTACCTAATTTTAAACAAGAGTCACCAAAAAACCCAACACAAAGAATTCTCCCTAATGGTTTCATCCAGATTTTAAAGAAGAAAGCCATAACTGAACATATAATGATATTCCCCAAACAGTGATTGACAGGATTAATTTCAAGCCAGTATAGGTAACAGACTGTCTCCAATTCTTATGCCGAAATTCGCCAAACACACAAATATGGAGCTGACTCTGTCTTCCAGTCCTGGCTTGAAATAGGTAATATAGCTAGGCTCTGAGGAGTAAATTATATAACAATGACTAGAAATAAGAAAATCTAGGTTCTAAGTATTGGCTTTGCTACTACTTCATTGTATGACCTTGAGCTAGTGTAATTTTCACTTCTCTGGTATGTGGTTTCCTTATCTATAGGATGAGAGTTGGATGAATGATACTGAAAGTACCTCCTTTCAAGCTCTAAAATTTCCTTTTCTTTTCAGATTCCTAAATCCATGGGACTGAGGCAACTGGTACACATGCTCCAGCCATATTTTGTCTTAAATGCTTGTTTGCCACTAAACAAAAACAGCAGAAGAACCACGGACCGAATTATATAGTCTCTGAGATTCAGGAAAATTGGAAAACAAATAACTGAGAAATGTGACCATGGAACCTAATCCCCACGAAAAGAAATTAAAGGACCTTAGTTTAAATTTTGGCTACAACCAGTGAGCTCAAAATATGCAGTAGAATACGGTTAAGAAATATATATGATACTACTACTGGAGTTTATTAAAAACTCTTTGAAAATGAGAGCTCTTCTAAAAAGATTTCTTTAGAATTGTCATAAAATTGCTTGCTTATGCAAAGGCTATCTGTTCTCAAGCAGTTTTCAAATTTAAATAATATTGCTACTTTAAAAGCAGGCTTTCCCCTCCTTTTCAATGTCCTTTTCTTTCTTATTTCCTATACTAGTTGCTTCTCAAACTTTTTTTTTCTTAACAAAGCAACTACAGATGCCCCACAGTCTACAATATCTCTGTATATAAAGGAAGGAAAGGGAAAAGGTAGGTGAGAATTCTCAAGTTAGGAGACAGGGAGATAAATAATCTCTTTTTTTTTCCCTCTCAAGCCAGGAAAAGGAAAGAGTAGCCAGTGATAATGGAATAAATAAGCTTTTAGCAAAGTATCTGAAATAGGAAGGTGGGTGAGTAGAAAAAGAATTCAGTATTAGTAGCTGATAAGGGAGAAAGGGGAGCATGAGAATGATGAAATAAACATGGCAGAACAAAAATGTCAGACTTCCAGACGTTCAGAACACAAAATAAGCCAATTGATTACTTCGCTAAAATGAGTTGGAATCTTTTAAAATGACAATTTTTAATACAGTTATTATAACTTTCAGATCAACCCACTCAGCTTTGCCAGTCATGTGCCCTAAGAACAAAATGTTTCAAGCAATGACAAGTTCATTCACAGAAATGCTAATACTGTAAAATACTTAAAAGCAGGTATAAAGTTTGTTTTTCTCATTGAGAAACAGAAGTTTCCATTTCAAAAATTCCTATAATAAAGGAATATTAATTCTGACTTAAAGCTTTATGTCCCAATTAGATAGGCAGGCATTCAAATTAGACTTCCTGTAATTATAATGGCCTCTGATATGAGGCAACAGTTATTTGAAGTTTAAAAAAAAGACACAATGAATCATTTGTGATCTATATTGCCCAGGAAAAAGACTCTTGTTAACACTTTCCAAGATGTCAATGGATATACTGAACAAAGGTGTATTGATTATCATTCTAAAAACAACAAAGAGCAAATGTTACTAGAATCTAGGTTTGTAAGGAAGACAATAAAAAGACCAGGGAATGACCTGGAGAGAAGGATGAAAAGGGGGAAAAAAAAGTATTTGAAGAACTTTAGTAGCCAAATACCAATTTTTCAAAAATAATCCTAAGTAACTATGCCCCTAAAGTTAACTACATTGTGCATACCTCCAACTCAGCAATACCACTATGTCCCAAAGAGACTAAGAATGAGAAGAAAGTCCTATATATGTACAAAAACTATTTATAGCAGCTCTTTTTGTGGTGGCCAAGAACTGTTAAGGGTGTGTGTCCATCAATTGGACAGTGAACAGCTGAACAAATTATGGAATATGATACTATTGTGTTGTGAGATTCAGGGGAGATATTCAAAGAAACCTGGGAACACATTATGAATTGATACAGAATAAAATAAGAAGAACTAAAAGAATAACTTATACTATAACAATACCATAAAAATAAATAACTTTGGAAGTCTGAAGAAATCTCAGCCACAGAACGATCAACCATGATTTCAAATGACCAATAATAAAGAATGTTACCAACTTCTTATCAGTGAAGTAATAGACTAAATTTACAGAATGACACACATTTTTAGACATGGCCAATATGTGAATTTGTTTCGTTTGACTATGCAGTTACTACACAAGTTTTGCTTTTGGTTTTGTGGGTTTTTTTTGGGGGGGGGCCGTTAAAGAAGGAGAAGAAAATGCTTAATTTAAAATAATTAATTAAAAAAGATAACCCTAAATAACGGGCCAAAAATCAAGTGAGCCATACTACTAAGTATGGAAATTGATAAAGAAATGCAAGCATCTAGGGTGCAGTTAACCAAATGAAAAACTAAGGTTAGGTATCACGCTCTTCTGACGTCCTCTGCATTCAGGAAATAAAATAGTAAAGGGTTACTTCAAGCTCAGATTCCCTCAAATGCCAGCAGTATGATGACTGGAGAGATTTGTACACTCTACTACCACTGTCTAGGAGTCTAGACCTCTGTACAAAATGTAGAAAACAAAGTAACTCCAATTTTATGCCTCAATCTGCTCTTATACTGTGAAGTGGGATTGGGTACTCAAAAGAGCATCTTGTCCCACTTCAAACCAGCATCTTGTCCCAATTCAAACCAAACAGCACTGAGCTGGCAATCAGACTTGTTTAAACTCAGCTCTTCAACATCAAACTTCTAGGTTATAATACAATCATGAAATCTCCAAGTCAGAAGAAACTTTGCACATTGTACTTTGTACGTCTCTATAAAGTAACACCTCTGTTTTTTCATCTTTTTTAGTTTGTTTTACAAAATTTTCATAAACATTCTGATACACAGTTGTGAGAGACATAGCAGCATGGGAAGAATAACAGATTTGGAGCTAGAGGACCTGGGTCTTGATCCTAGTTCTGCCATTTATGACTCTTGAGACTTTCCTTTTCAGTAAGCTGATGGGAAGAACTAATATATTTATAAAAGTACGGCATAATCCTTAAAGCACCACAGAAATGAAAACTATTATTTAGAGACAATTTAAATAGAAACAGAAGAACACTCCCCCCCACTCCAATACAAATGGACCACAAAATCCTTCTGACTTCTTGGTGAAGGGAGTTTCCTTCTCTGTCCTTGCTCAGGTCTGTGGTAACTATCTGCAATTGTTTGTTTTCATTATTCATTGCCAATATTCCCCTAACCACACTGGAAAATTTTAATAAATATCATCAATGCCAAAAGTTTGGGAGCATCAGAACAAAGCAGCAATACTCAATAAACACTATAGTGAAGGTGCACCTTCTCTCATCTTTGCATTACGTCCAATTCCTCTTCTTGCTAACAACAGAGAAATCAGTTGAAGAAGGAAAAAATAACTTGTCTTTATAATCAAAAATGTGCCTAGAGAAACTGGTTTAAAACTATGAAATAACACAGAGACAATTATGAAATGAATGGCTTTCCTCTAAAACATTTCATAAATGATCAATAAGATACTATACAAAGGAAAAGCTGGAAAAATTATAGAGTACCTAATTTTAGCCTGAAAGTTCCACTTGCAGTTTTTCTGGAAAAGGCTAAATCAACTCTGAATACAGTCACTGAACAAAAGCTAATAAATAAAAAATGAAATTTGGGCTCTTTGTTCTAACAATAAACATGCCCTAAAAAAATAAAATAATACTGGTGAAGCATTTAGCACATGGCTTGGAACAGAGTAGGCAGTATCTGGTACACAACAGGCTTGTTTCCTTCTTCCTCATTACCCCATCCTTGTGTAGTACCTGGGACCAGAGAACAAGTCTTGCCTCTTGGCTTCACTTTTTGCTCTAATGAGGCATTTTGATTTTTGAGTTTTACCAAGAAGCTAGCATAGCACTTATTCCTCTTCTTTTCAGTTATTCGAGTAACAATCTGAAATGTGTTTGACTAGATACGTAAGACTGGAGAAGTTGTTTTGTACACAAATATTATTTTAATTAGTCACAGAGTGGAAGGAAACACTGCTGTACAGTACTAAGAGCCTTGGTTTTTAGAGTTAAAAGGCCTGGGTTTCTAAATTCAGGTTCTGCCACTAACACGTGCGACTTTGGGAAGCATAGTCCATGCCCAAAGCATCAGTTTCAGATAAGTGTTTTAATAATTGATTTTAGTGGTACCATTTTTTTCAAATATTTATTCAACATCTAGTACAGTACATAAGCATTTCCATTTGAAAAAACCCTCAGACAGTATTCAAAGGCTTTCCTTATAATGCCCTTCTTAGTTTAAATGCAATTTACTTTACTAGTAGGTACTACAAATTAATCAACTGATATAAAATTGGTTATACCTTGCTAACTGCTACCAAGACATAGGATCACAAATTTAGAAGAGATGTTTATTGGGTCATACAGTCCAACCCTTTTGTTTTAAAGATGGAAGAAATGAGGCCCAGAGAAGTTTAGTGACTTGCTCAAGTTCACCAAAGGTAGCTAGCTGGAAGCAGTGCCAGGTACATTGATTCTAGATTTTGGTGCTCCTTCCACTCTACAACATCATTCTTTTGAGCAGAAAAGCTAAGGTTTCTTTCCATCTGAATTTTATAAATTCAAAACAGAATCTAACAATTTTTCAATTATCTCAAATATATAAATTGAGCAAACCTACTAAGTATGTTTGAGGCAGTGAGGATACAAAAAGACTACACTCCCTCCTCCTCCCATAGAAGCTAACAATTTACTGGCAGTAGGTGGAGGGGGGAAGGAAAGAGGAACAGGCATTTTATGAAGCACCTACTATGTGTGCCAGACATTGCACTAAATGCATACAAAAATTCTCTCATTTCACCCACTCTGGAAGGTAATGTTGTTATTATTTATATTTGAGGAAACTGAGGCCAACAGGGATCTTAAGGGACTTCTGCAGGCTCACATAGCTAGGAAGTCTCTGAAGTTGGATTAGAACTCAGGTCTTCCTGGCTCTAGGCACCATGTTCTGTGGACTGCAGCAGCTGCCTGCTGAGGTTCTGAACTAAGATTCTTACAATGAAAGCATGAGGAGATTATGGTCACAAAATTAGTTATTGATACAACCAATCCTAGAAGTCTTAGTCTCCTAACTCCCAAATCATAAGACTATTATATTGATTGGTATGTCTTAAGAAGACTAGATATAAAAAAATCCAAACTCATTAAACATTATTTTGAAGCGATTATCT
>JAQQSZ010015584.1:0-11237 GCA_028646595.1 Phalanger gymnotis | reverse complement strand
TTCACCGTGCTGGCTTTTCCCCCTGAACTAAGTGAATGATATTTGTGTGCTGAATAAAAGTAAGCTTGTCAACCCCTTAATCTTGCTTTCCTTATTAAGGCAGATCAAAAGAACATGTGCTTTCTGGTTGCTGGCAGCTTTCTGGGTGCTGGTTGTTGGTGGATCTTGCAACCCCACAGAAGCTGCTAGCCAAATTTTGGAAACAATATGCTACTTCAGCTCCTTTTAGAAAGGCAGGGTCTTGACTCTTCTCATATCAGATTTGGGACTGGGGTGGCAGAATAGGAATCACAGACCTTTATCTATTTCTTTCTATGTAAGTGTCACTCCTCTTATATCTTAGGTTGTTCACCCAAAGGAGAACCTTATCTCCAGGGACTAAGCCCCTTGGAACCTCAGAACAGTCAGTCAGCTAAGTAGCACCCAAAGACTGCTGTGTTTAAACCTCTGCTTGCTTTTCATGAAGGGCAGGGGCCCCCTCTCAGTTCTTTTTCTGACTTAAGGTTGTGAAGTCCTATAACTGTTGCTAAATACCTGATTATCCAACTGTACCATTTCAGAGTGATTTTAGGGGTTCCCTTTTCAACAAACCACAATAGCTCAGTGGGTCCGAGAAGTGCTACACAGTTTTTTTTTAAGTTAATATGCTTTTTTTTATCTCCTACATAAATGAGGAGACAGGAGAAGTAAAAGGAACCAAACCTTTACCTAGAACCAATTCAAGGTACTACCTTGTACCTCAGTACCTCATTCCGAATTTCTTTGTTATGCCTATATGGCCAATGAAACCTCTCTAGCCTAGGACCTGAGCCCTAGGCAACATTTACTCTTGCTTTATTTATTCTCATCATTCAAATACAATTGTAACGGGGACCCAAAGGTAACATGGAAATCTCTCTGCTGTCAACCAGGCTGGCCAAATTCAGAGAGGTGTTTTTAGTTTGGGATGGGGATGATTTATTCAGAGACAGTAAATCTTAAAGTCCATCACCGGAGTTGTAGAGGATGTCTGATCAACATGGGGTGGGGTGAGGTTGAGGGACCAGCACACAGGAAATTTTGAGTAATAGAAGTATGAAACAATCTACATTTTAAGAAGTATTCATTAATGAGACACAACACATGGTGTTCTGGAGAAGAAAACAACATATGCTGGGTCAAATAGCAAGTTGACCATTGGGAATTAGGCTATTAGGTAAAGCCAATAAAACCCCATTTGAAAAACTAGCTGATATGCCATAATGCCATTTAATATGTTTCTTTCTCATTACAATAATAGAGATGACAATTTGTGTTAGTAAAGCCAATAATTGATGATGACTTGGCAGTGTTTATGAAAGATATGTGATGATGGAAGAAGAGGTAGGGAATGGTAGGCCATTCAGTACCATGTGTTGGCTCTTGATCAGGAGCTCTGAATGGCCCCCTGAGGGGTCCAAGTGGGGAGATGATTGAGAAGGCTGCACCAAGAAGGCATAGTAATGTAAGAGAAGCAAACTTCCTATTTTGCATGGGATACAATTTGGAAACTGGAAATATACAACTAGTGTGGCAAGAAAGAACTAGTAAGGAGAACCCACTTCAGTTAGAGAAGTTGCTCTTTCTAAGGGAGGAGAAAAAAACTAAGATATAAAAATTTATATGTATATATATATATATATATATATATATATATATATATATATATATATATCATATTCGGGGGAGGATGGCAATCAATCAACCAAAAAACTAATTAAGTGCCTACAATGTACCAGGCACTGTACTAAGTGCTGGAGATACAAAAAGAGGCAAAAGATAGTCCCTGCCTTCAAGGAGCTTACATTCTAATGGGGTAGACAACATGCAAATGAATATACACAAAAGAAAATATAGAGAGAAAATGTAAGAAATAATTCCAAGTGGGAAGACACTATAATTAAGACTGCTGAAGAAGGCTTCCTGTAGAAAGTGGAATTTGAGTTGGGGCTTAAAGGAAGCCAGGGATTTCAAAAGGCAGAATTGAAGAGAGAGTATGCCAGGCATGGACAAGAGCAAGAGAAAATGCCCGCAGCCTAGGGATGGAAGGTGTTATTTGTGGAACAGGCAGCAGACAAATATTATTGGGTCCAAGAGTAGCCAGTAAGGAGTTAGGTGTAAGATGACTGGAAAGGTAGGAGGGGGCTCAATTATGAAATGATTTGAATGCCAAATAGAGCAATTTATCTTTGATCTTGATGGTAATCAATAGCTGTGGAGTTTATTGGGTATGGGGTTCACATGCACTTTAAGAAACTCATTTTCCTGGCTTAATGGAGGGTGGATTGGACTGGGCAGAGACTTGAAGTAGATTGACCCCTTAGCTGGCTGTTGCATGGTCCATGTGTGAGGAGATGGGGCCTGCACTGGAGTGGTGGCAGTGTTACAGGAGACAAGAGGTAATATTGAAGAAATGTTGGAGAAGTGAAATCAATAGTCCTTGGCAACAGATTGGATAGGGAGGGTGAGGAGTTGAGAGATAATGAGGAGTCCAGGCTTATTCCTAGGTTGTGAACCTGAGGGGCTAGGAGGAAAGGGTTTTTCTCTACCATATTAAGGAAGGTGGGGTGGGGAGGGCTTGGAGTAAGACAATGAATTCTGTTTTGGAATAATTGAATTCAAGCTGTCTATTGGACATCTAGTTTGAGGCATCTGAAAGGCAATTGGGCATGTGAATTCAGAGGTCAGTAGAGATGTTGGAGCAGGAAAGGGATATATAAGAATCATCTACATAGAAGTGGTAATTATATGTTCTAAAATGTTTATAGCAGCTCTCTTTATGGTGGCAAAGAACTGGAAATTGCAGGGATGTCCATCAATCAGGGAATACCTGAACAAGTTGTGGTACACAATTGTGATAGAATACTGCAATGCTATAAGAAATAATGAGCTTCATGATCTTAGAAAACACAGATAGACTTGCACAAAATAATGAAGAGTGAAATGAGCAAGAGAACATTGTATATAGTAATAGTAATATTGTTTTAAGAACAACTTTGATCGACTAAAGCATTTTGACTTTTATAAATACCAAAATTAATGACAAAGGACACATGAAGGAAGATGTTATTGCAAACAGAGAAAGAACTGATAAATATAAGTGTATATAGATTGATTCTGTGCACACACACACACACACACACACACACACACACATTTGTGTATCCATCTCTAATGGGGAGAAGGAAAAAAAAGTTACCTGATAACTTCCTTATATATTTAAAAGGAATGGCAAGTTGTACATTAGAGATTTGTAGTTTCATTTGCAATCATCTTTTTTTTAAATTCTACCATGATATGGAAATGCTTCTGCTATTTCATAACTTAAAAAATAATAAATAGATCCATGGTTGCTGCTGAGATCACCAAGTACATGTAGTATTGCCAAGTGAATAATATTAAAGACAAGGCAGCCCAGGACAGACCCCCCAAGGGTTAAAGTTCGACTTCAAGAGCCTGCCTTTAAAACAAACACATGGCTATGCATATGAATTGGGGGAGCCTTGGAAATTAATACTTCTGACTGACTAAAAAAACACGTTTACAGTTTAATGTCTTCCTTTCACTTACATTTTATTGAAAGTTGAGCTTTAATTAAAATTTTACATGAGGTGGGAATAAAAACAAAAGGCACTTTAATATAGGGCAACATTCATTTTATTACTTTTTTACATTTCAACATATATTAAGATTCTGAAGAATTCAGAGAAGAGTAGGAAAGAAAAAAGAAGTGTTTAGTCTGTTCTAGGCATTGCAATAAGCACTTTAGAGATAGTATCTCATTGGATTCTCCCAATAACCTTACAAAGTGGGTGCTATTATTGTCCCCATTTCATAGTTGAGGAAATTGAGGCACATCAAATAAGTGATTTGCATAGGGTCACACAGCTAGCAAGAGTCTGATTTGAAGCTGATTTGAATTCAAGTCTTCTTGATTCCAGACCCACTGCTTTATCCGCTGTATCACCTAGCTGCCTTAGGAAGATTGACATCAGCTGCTACAAGGTCCAAAACAATATACATGATGACTTCAACAATGTTAATGTAAATGGCGATGGTGGTGATGATAATGATGATGATTGGAGGCTATGTGATTAGAAGAAACAAGGGCAACTCTGGGGGAGAGTTGAGAACATCCCCCTCTCTTTCTTCTTTGTACATGTAGGAGACCAGAAGCTTGATTGATTCCACATAATGCCAAGACATTATTGACACGAAACTGTTGTCAAACTGCTTCTCTCACCCCATCCTCCACCCTGCACCTTTCTTTTAATAAGTTTCATTATCGGCGATGACTTCCTGGCAGAGGAAGGAGAAGGAATATATTGTGAAATGGAGGGCATTAGTGGAATAGGAGTACAATAAATTAAATTGGTAGAGCAAGTATTTTGTTTGGTTCTTTGTTTTGTTTAATGGTGCTGGGCTCCATCTTGTTATGATCTCTCCACATGTGCATCATTTCTAGAGAAAAAGGCACCCATTTAACTGATCAACTTTCAAGGCAAGGGATGCTTGTTTAGGACATTTTTGCATCTCAGAATAGAGTGTAGATATGCCCAGTGGCACCGGTCAAGAGGACAGAAAAGAGCTTGTTGTCACCTATGGTTGTTGCCAAAGAGAACAGGGTGTCTCTCAATGCAGTGAGAAGCACCGTTTGCTGTCTGGGATGGGACATTCCTTTGTGATGGTCAATAAAGGACACCGATGCACTGCTCTATCTTTTGAGCCTTTTCTGTTGCAGGCCTTTTTATCGGAAGATCACTGGGTAGTGAAACAAGATATCTGTGTGTGTTTGTGTGTGTGTGTGTGTGTGTGTGTGTGTGTGTGGGAGAGAGAGAGAGAGAGAGAGAGAGAGAGAGAGAGAGAGAGAGACATGGGAGTACTTTTTGATGTCAGTTTGGAGGAGAGTTCCTATCATCCTTAAGTCTTTGTTTTCTCTTTTGGAACACTGGTCGGAGACATGAGACCAAATTGTAGGCTTTCCTAGCTCAAGAAATGGTAACAGACAGGGCAATAGTGGAATGTCCAATAAAAAAAAAACTGAGATTTGTATATGCT
Source organism: Phalanger gymnotis (assembly GCA_028646595.1). Lineage (NCBI taxonomy): Eukaryota > Metazoa > Chordata > Mammalia > Diprotodontia > Phalangeridae > Phalanger > Phalanger gymnotis. The sequence continues at coordinate 6,161 of JAQQSZ010015584.1, read as the reverse complement.
CACTCTTGTTCTCTATACCTGGAGGATGTTGATACTGAATGATAGACATTTTGGACTCTGAGGAAGAGCTAGACAACTTGGAAGCCTAGAGACACTGTATCCTACAGGAAAGGGTCCAGCATCTATGGGCCATAAAGAAATGCATTTAGTGGGAAAAATGCTTTGTAGCATTAATTTTATGTTTGAGCCCACTCTCCCCAGTGACCATTATGGTTTAGGGAAGAGAATAGCCCTGTCCAAAGGGATGTGCTAAGGTTTATTTTCTTACTCTGTCTTCTCAATAAATATCCCTTTGTAAAATCCACCTGATGTTAATTGGTTAAATAGATAGTGGAGTGTTAATCACTCTGGTTCAATGATAGAGAATATATATATAACGAGTGATTTATATCATGGAGAACACACTGGCACAGAGGCTTAAACTTGTAGTGGTAGAATGACACCAACCACTTAAGGTATGCCTAAATCCCTGATAGTCAAAATTTTTGAGCAGCCTTCTGAGGGCCTCAATTATCAGTGTCAGCAGGACCTGGGATAAAGATCCTCAAAGGCTATGTGGTTACACTGAGCTTTTAAAAATCTTTGATGACGTAACTAAATAGGCTGCCTTCACAAAAAGTAAGTTACATATCCAAGTTACAGTGTTGGGATTAATCCAACTTTTAGTACTGTGTCTTTCCAGCACACAATGGTGCTTGGACAAGTTAAACCAGTGAAAGCAGTTTGTGTTCATTGATATCATCCCAGAAGGCACTGTCTGATTGTCTCAAGGAACCTTTGGGAGCTTCGCAGCTCTTTTAAGAAAATGGGCTGTATTTCAATAATGTACTCACCTACAAAGTTGTACGCTTCTAGCTAGCTCCCTGGCACATAAGTGTATGCATTGATTTCAAGTGAAGTTAGATGAATAAGGATGTGTTCATATAACCATAAACATTACTTTAAACCATACTTTATACAGAAAAAAATTCCTTTTAAAATGTCACAGGATTTCATCCACATACAAGGATTTATCTCTGTGCATTTGGAAGCAGGAGGCCCACATGTAGCCAAACGGTATAATGATGCCCTGAACAGTTTAAATGAGGTTCCTGATAGACTTGATTATAGGCTATATCGCTAAAGCTGTCTCTTTGGTTGAGTTAACTAATCAGGTTAGTCACCTAACTAATCAGTCAATTCTGAATATCCCCTGCACCGCATCTCTACATGGAAAAGGGCTTACTTGTAATGATTTTCTTTGGATAGTTGACTCACCATCTCTGTGGCTTTCTTGACACCAGTTAGGTTTTGGTCATATGCTTGTTTTTAATCTGTATTTATTCTTTTCTCTAGTCTCATCTAAAAATAATACCTGTAAGAAAATTCCTCTTATTTCTTTTCCTCTGTGGTAAAAAATGAATTGAAAACTCATTTATTACAAAATCGTGAAATTGCTATTTGTCTCAAAGAGGGGAAAATTCATCTCAGCCTAGGTCTCTGATAATGAATAAAAATGCCATCTAAAATGAAGGTTACATAATGATTGGCCTTAACAATCTCCTTTATTGAGATTGTACACAGTAGAGTTGAACTAGCTACCTTGGCTTTGCAACTGAAGCCTGTCCTTACAAGGATCTATGGTGGTCAAATCTAGCATGGGCCTACTTGTTGCACTTTCACCCCTTCTACTTAACAGTGGTATAAAGACTTTTAATTAGCACATTGGCAGTAATAAGGCCCTTTGTCAATATATTACAGCAATATTCTAAGCATGACTGCACTTTAGTGATGGTACAAATCATTCTCAATGAAGTGATCCTCTGACAGATGAAAAAAGCCTAGATAAGCAGGATGAGCTAATGTCCATTTTATGTATCTTCAGAATTGCATGAAGAGAGATAGCAAAGCCCTAAAGATGCTAATGACTACAGGCCCTAACACTTACCTACAGCCTCTTCAGGAAGCAAAATATCCAAGGGAATAGCCAGATTGCCCTTATTGCCTCTTCATATTCAAACACCACTAGCCTAAAGTATCAGTCACCTTATATTTCTAGGAAATCACATGGAAGTGCCAGGCACACTAGAGGTCATCTAGCCCCACCCCAGAATTCTCAATATGAAGAAATAGAGCTGCAGATGCAGCAAATGGCATACTCAAGGTTCTTCTTAGTAGAAGCAGGACTCTCACTCCACCAGCCAATATCCAGCTGAGAGCTAATAGTCAAAAGCATCACGGGAGGTTAGCTTTTCATCTTCACATAAAACTGCCCAAATAGGATCACTCTCTGACTAACCAAAAATACAAAACCAAACCAAACTCTTGCAGTGGGAAATCTTCTGCTGCCCCTTCCTCTCTTCAAATCTAGCCATTATTATGCATTGCAAAGGATGCTGTATATTATTGACAATATCACATCCTATGCTTCCAAGAAAGTGGTCCAGTACTGAGAGTTTGAAAATTGTGCTCTTGTCAATCATTTGGAATAATAGGTAAGTATTCCAACTTATGTAGCTCTTAGGGGAAATTGTGGTGGAGCCTGAATCTTAGATATTCTTATTATTTGGAGGGAGGAACAGACACGAGTTTAGTTGCATTGACATAAATACATTGACTTCAGTTGCATAGAAAGATTAGCTATTTTTGGATTCCCACACCAATGAAATCATAGAAAAAATGAAGGTAGATCAGCAAACACTTATCAAGCACTTATGTTTCAGTCATTATGCTAGGGGCTGAGAATACAAAGAAAGACAAAAATCAGAAGTTTACAATTGAATTAATGGTGGAGACAACATATCTTCTCTCTCTCTCTCTCTCTCTCTCTCTCTCTCTCTCTCTCTCTCTCTCTCTCTTTCTTTCTCCTGCCATATATCTCTATTTTTCTCCCACCTGTCTTTTTCTGCCCCCCTTTCTCCACTCTGTTTTTCTCCCTCATATACATATATGTGTATGTTCATGTATTTACACACACACATATGTGTGTGAATATGTATACATATGCATGCATATGCTATGTATATGTGTAGGTGCAGTGTGTATATACATATCTGTGCATATATGCATGCATGTCACATAAGTATACAGACACATATGCGTGTATATATATACACGTGTATACATACTACATATGTATTGCATGGCATGTTTATTTGCACATATACATAATACCATAAAATATTTTAGCATATGTAGCAACATAGCAAACACATAAAATCCATTATATACACATATATACATATACACAGACATATACATATGTGTGCATGTATCATTTCTTACCTAGTCTTAGCCACTGAATGGGAGACCTCGGAGAAAGACCACAGCTTAAATAGGTCCATTGTCACCCACTGCATCCAGGGCCATCTCCAGTCATCTTGATCTTTATCTTGCCACCTGACCAAGATGGCTCCTTGAGGACAGGGGCTGTCTTTTGACTCGTTTTGTATTCCCAGTCCATACCACAGTGCCAGGAACATAGAAGGTGCTCAATTAATGATTATTGATAGAATGAATGTATGGTAGAGATGGCAAATTCAAGTGAGAATTAAGGAATATTAGAATATTTGAAAGAAAAAAAAGTATTAAGCTGAATAATCTGAGGAGTAGGAAAAGACAAAAAAGGCAGAAGTTAAGGGCCCAGGGAGAAAGAAGTTAAGGGCCCAGGGAGAAAGAAATGAAGAAACAAAAGAATGATTGGAATTGATAGAAGAGAAGAAGATAAACAGATAAAGACTCAAAGTGAAAGAGAAAGGGAAAATGAGGGGAATCCTTTATTAAGCTCGTACTACATGCCAGGCACTATGCTAAGCACTTTATAAATGCAGTGTCCTTTGAGAAGACAGTTGAAAAGAATAAAGAATTAAAACAATGTATCTAAAATCATTTATCTAAAACCATCAGCAATCATTATTTATAATGGAGATAAACTAGAATTGTTCCCAGTAATATCAAATGTGAACAAGGATACCCACTATTACCAATATTATTCAGTATTGTCTTGGAAATCGTAGCAATAAGAGAAGAAAAAGAAATAGAATAAATCAGAATTGGGAATAAGGTAATAAAACTATCCTTTTTCCAGATGATATGATGATATACTTGGAAAATCCAAAAGACCACTAAAAAGTTGGTTGAAGCAACCAATAATTTTAGCAAAGTAGCAGGATATAAAGTAAATCCACATAAATCATCAGCATTCCTATGTAACACAAACAAAACCCTGCAAAAAGAAATAGTAAAAGATACCCCAATTAAAATAACTCCAGACAGTATAAAATACCTGAGAGTACACCTGCTCAAACAAACCAAAGAACTATATATACAAAATTTTTCCTACAACAACTAAATTTAATACAAATAAAATCAGATTTAAATGATTGGAGAAATATTAATTTTCCAAAGGTAGGCAGTGCCAATAAAACAAAAATGAAAATTTTACTCAAAATCATTTTTGTATGTTCAATGCTATCCAAATTAAATTAACAAAAAATATTTTACTACATTAGAAAAAAAATGACAAAATTCATTTGGAGGAATAAAAACTCAAGAATGTCAAAGGAACTACTGAAAAAAATGTAAAGGAAGAAGATTTAGCAGTATGAGAGCTTAAACTATAGTGTAAGTCAGTAATTATAAAAACTTTCTGGTATTGGCTAAGAAATAGAAAGGTAGATAATCTCAAAGGAACAGAGTAGATGCAATTTACAGCAATAAATAAATATATTAACTATGTATCTGACAAGTGTAAAGACTTAAAATTTTGGGATAAAAATTCTTTATTTTGTAAATATTATTGGGGAAATTGGAAAGTAGTATGGAAGAAATTGAGTTTAAACCAATATCTTACACTATTTACCAAGATAAGGTCAAAATGGATACATGACCTCAACATACAGACAGATATCACAAGAAAATTTGAATTACATGGAATGTTTACTTATCAGACTTATGGAGAGGTGAACAATTTCTGAATAAAGGAGAGATAGAACGCAGGGAGAGGTATAAAGTGAATAATTTCAATTTCATCAAATTAAAAAGTATGCAAATAAAATAAATGTAGTCAATATCATAAAGAAAGCAGAAAATTGGCAGGAAAAAAATATAAACAGTTTCTCAGATAAGGTTTCATATCTCAAATATATAAAGAACTTTGTTGAAACCACTAGAAGATGTCATCCCCCAATTATTAAATATTGCTTTAAGAAAAACTTTGAATGAATAAGTCATTTTGCCTATTATAAATACCCAAATTAACTACAAAGGACATATGGAAGAACATATGACCTGCATGCAGAACTGATAAATAGAGGTGTGTATAGAAAAATTTTACATATATGAATATTTGTGTCTAGTGGTAGCCATCTCTAGGGTAGGGGTTGTGTTGGGAAGCAAAATGGGCTCCTTAGCACTTAGTTCAACAAGTGCTCTTGAAGAGTTTGGCTTTTGTTTGCTTTGAGTAATTCAGCTATTTCATTGAATCTTACTAAGTGCTAAGCCCCAGGCCCAAACCCCTATTAGGTGTAAAACCTATGTGGGTGTGGATTAGCAACTAAGGTGGGGCCCAAGGTGAGGCTAAATCCAGGAAGGGCCTAGTTTACATGTCTGGGACAGCAGATGCTTTTAGACCAAGTGGATTTAAGTCACTCTTTGTGGTGATTCTAGGTCACACCCTGACCCTGAAAAAGATATAAAATCAAGGGGTGGAGCCAAGATGGTGGCTGGAAAGCAGGGAATAGAGTGAGCTCCCCGCCAGGTCCCTCGAAAAACCTAAAAAAAATGGCACTGAACCAATAATAGAACTGTGGAACCCACAAAGTGGCAGAAGGAAGCAGGGCTGTAGCCCAGGCCAGCCTGGATGGTGTCTGGGTAAGGTCTATCCTGCACAGAGCTGGGAGCTGAGGGGAGCAAAGCTGAGTGGAGCAGCACCCAGCGTGGGCAGCATGGACCAATGAGACCAGGAGCTGGGCTGGGTGGAGCGTGCCCTGGAGCACTAAATCAGTGAGCTATGGCAGTTACCAGGCTTCTAAACACACAAACACAGCAGAGAAGGTTAGTGGGAAAAGCTGCTGGTGACAGGGAGTTTGGGCTTCAGCCACCACCCCAGAGGCAGAGGATGTGAGGCAGTGACAGAACTACAGCTGCAGTTGCTTCTGGCCCCAGTCCCATCTGGTGGGAGG
>JAQQSZ010015583.1:0-11237 GCA_028646595.1 Phalanger gymnotis | reverse complement strand
CTAGCTCAAGGACAAACTATTACAAGCGACAAGAAGAAAAAAATTTACATATGGTGGTACCACAATTAGAATCACAAAAGACCTAGCAGTGGTGACCCTAAAAGAGTGCATGTCTTATAACACTATATAACAAACAGAAAAAGAACTGGGCTTCTGGCTGAAAATATCATACCCAGCAAAGCTAAGCATAATTCTGAACAAAAAAACAGACATTTAATGAATTGTCAGACTTTCAGGACTTTGTTAAAGCAACAACAACAACAACAACCTGAACTATAAGGTACACACTAATGACCAATTACAAAGAAGTCAAGACAGAATGTTTACCTTTTATGCATGTAAAATGTAAAGCCTATGTCTGAGATTGTTATTAGTAATTAGGTAGTTTATAAGAAAGATTGGGGTAGAACCGAGTATGATACGACTTAAGAAAGTAAAACAGTTCAAGAACAGTTAAAAGACTAACTATGTCATACAAAAGAGATGGGAGAGGAAGAACTAATACAGAGGGATTAGATGGGGGAGTAGGCTATTAGTTCTGGAAACCTACTTTCATCCAGAATGAGTTCAAGAGGGAAAAACACATATACATCTAGAAGAGTATAAAAGTCTAAATTTAGAAAGAAATAAAACTCTAAGGGGTTAGAGAGAGGGTTAAGGATGAAGAAAGGATCTTTAGAGGGGAGGGTGAGGGAATAGGTTAAAAGGGAGCTATAGAAGGGTATTTAGGGGAATGGGAAGATAAGGGAGGGATCACTGGAGGTGGGGGTAGATTAAATAATAGGAGGGCAAGGTAGCAGGTAGAAGTAAAGTAGAGGAGTTAGGAGAGATAGAAAAAAGAAATATGCACAAACATAAAAACAAAGATTAGGATTAGAATCTGTTAGGGAAAGTATATGTTTATATATGTATGTGTATATATGTATGTATGTATATATGTATATATGTGTGTGAACATATTAATATATGAGTATGTATGTATTTATGTATGTATGTATGTATGTATATATCTATCCATGCTTAATTGTAGCCTGGGGCGAGAGGGAGGGAGGAGGAAGGGGGAAGAAAGAACAAAGTAAAAAGTGTATAGCAGAGAACAAAAGACAACTTTTAAGGAAGTAAAGAAAAGATGGACAGCTTTCAACATAACAAGCAATATTTAATATATAGGCTTTCTTGAAATGGGAAGTTATTGTTATATATTCTGAATCCTTTCCTACATCCTGCTGTGCACATGACATGTTTTTTCTTTTCTTTTATATTTGTTTAGTATTCAAGTTTATAATGTTTTTTAAATTCTGTGTTTAAATTTTAGTATTTGTCTAAAAGAATTAAAAATCATATATAACTTTATTCAAGAATTTAACATATTGAAAATGGCAAATGTTTACTGAATACCCACCTACTATGTGTAAAGCAATTTACCCGGTGGTGGGCATACAAAGGGAAAAAAACCTCTACAATTCCTAAACAGTCCCTATATTCAAGGGGCTTATGTTCCGCAATGTGAAAGTGTCTAAATAGATTAAATAAATACAAGACAATTAGAAGAAGGAGAGAGGGCATTAATAAGTAAACAGATTAGGAAAGTTTGAGCTAAGGATTCTAAGAGACAGAGAGGCAAAGAGAAAACGTGTCCCAAAAAGGGGTTAGTTAGTGGATGGCACAGAGGTGCTAGTGGAGCATGCTCTCTTCTCTTGGATGAAAGGGTCAGATTACAAGTATGAAAGGATATGTTGTTGGACACAGCCAATGGGTTAGTTCATTTTGTTTAACTGTATTTTTTTTTACTGTTTTGTTTTATTCTTTTTTCCATTTTTGCAGTCATTGTGTATACTATTTTCTTGGTTCTACATTATTTAGCATCACTTCATATGTTTCTCCATAGGTATGGGGATAGTGATCTCTGGTTTCATGGGTATAGGTAAGTCTCAGATGACAAAGTTCCCTTTACCAGTTCAGGTCAGGATCTTCTCTAGAACTTACAATATTAGAGAATTGCCTAGAGCACTAAGAATTTAAGTAACTTTTACACAGCCACTACGTGTCAGGTCATCCTGGCTTCAAGACTAGCTCTCTATCCCTTATATCACTCTGTTTCTCTTTCCATGCTTCTTTACAGTCTTCAGAATGTTTGTGATTTCTCATGGTATAGTAATATTCCATCATATTTATGTACTATAATTTATTAACCCACTTACAAAGCTGCAGCCCCTCTACTATTTCCAGTTAGAAACACACACATACACACAGCAACAACTAGAGTTATTCTTTCTTTTTTAAAAAATAAATTTTTATTGTCATATTTTTACATCTCCAAAATTTTCCCAAGTGTCACTCTCCTTTCCCCCAGAGAGACACTCCATATAGCAAATAGTATTTTTAAAGGAAAAAAGAGAAAAAATAAGCAAAACTGAATAATACATCAGAAAAATGAAAATATGTGCAATATACTATACTCCTCCTTCCTCTGTAAAAGGGAGAGAGACCTTTCAGACAGCTGCTAAAAACATCTTTACCAAAGCTATTAAAAAGTAAAATATTACTTTCACAAAATAGCCAAGTGTAGGTAGGACACTTTACCTTCATTCTTAAACCATAGGTAAGAATATACTTAGCTTCAGTTATTTTACAAAAATCCATAGTGTACCCTTAAATTAGTCTGACATCCCTCTCTCCCATCATATTTCTTCCTTTGAATTATCCTCATTCTCCTTAATTTGATTTATTTTGTCTATATTTCCATTTCCATTGTTGTAGTCATTGTGTGTATTGTTTTCTTGGCTCTATTTATATAACTCTGCATCAATTCATATAGCTCTTTCTATGCTTCTATATATTCACGATATCCATAATTTCTTATTGTACAGTAATATTCCATTACATTAATGTACCACAATATGTTTAGCCATTTCCCAATTGATGGGCATCTACTTTGTTTCTAATCTTTAGTACCACGAAAAGTGGTGCTATAAATATTTTGATGTGTATGTATAGGGCTTGCTTCTTATCAATGTCCTCTTTGGGGTATAAGCCTCATAAAACAATCTCCAGGTCAAAAGCTATGGATAGTTTAACCACTTTCTTAGAATAAGTTCAGATTGTTTTCCAAAATGGTTATAGTGATTCACAATTCCACCAACAATATACTAGTTCCCCCATATAGAACAACAATATTTATCACAGCATTTTTGTAATAGCAAAATAGCAAAGTACTGTGCCTTTCACAGTAACTTGATTAATAAATATTCAGTTAATTCGATTTTGGTATGCCTATCTTCCCATAACCCCTCCAACATTGACTATTCCCATTTTTCCCATCTTTTCCAATTTGTAGGGTATGAAAAGTAAATCTCAGAGTTGTTTTCATTTGCCTTTGTTTTATTAGTGATTTTGAACATTCTTTCATGTAGTTAACAGTTTGTTTCTCTTTTGAAGAGAACTCTTTGTTCATATCCTCCACTTGTCTATTGTGTGTTAGGTCATTTTTCAGTTATGTCTAACTCTTCATGACTCCATTTGAGGTGTTCTTAGCAAAAATACTGGAGTGATTTGCCATTTCCTTTTCCAGCTCATTTTCCAGATGAGGAAACTGAGGCAAACAGAGTTAAGTGACTTGTTTAGGGTTACATAGCTGGTAAGTGTTTGAGGCCAGATTTGAACTCAAGAAGAGTAGTTGTCCTGACTCCAGGCTTGGCACTCTATCCACTATACCACCTAGCTGTTCCTATTGTTAGGAAATGGTTTTTGGTCTTTTCTCTCTGAGTGTACGTGTGCCCCCCATATATGTGTATTTATATATATGTATATATAATATATATGTGTGTGTGCGTGCATATATATTAGCATATGTATGCTTATGTTAATTGTTTATATATCTTCAATTCCATACTCTAATCAGGGAACTTTGATACAATGATTTCTCCCTCCTGCCCCCACACACCTTTTCTTCTTATCCTAGGTGCATTAATTTCATTTGTGCAGAAGCTTTTCAGTCTTATGTAATCAAAGTTTATTTTTTAGGTTTGGTTATTTTTTAACTTTCCATTGTTGAATACATATTCAAGTCATAAATATGCTCTCTTTCTATTTTGTTACTATATGTTTTAGGGATATAATTTTCCCCCTGAGGACTGCTTTAGCTGTATCCAGGAAAAAAATTATATGTTGTTCCATCATTATAAATTTTTTAGGGGGATAGCTAGAAAAGAGTTCTATTCATGATGACAGTCAGACAGGAGGGTTCATGATTTGTCTCTTTATTCAGTGACTCTCTTACCTTCTTACCTTCCTTCCTCCTATTCACAATTAAGAACATATACATACATACAAACACACACACATATATATATACATATATATATATATACATACACACACACATATATATTCCAAAGAAAGACTGGTCGTAATTTTATATCAAGGATAAACTAGCCTTTAACAGTAATAATACTGATAATTAACATTTATGTAGCATTTAAAGCTTGCCAAGTTCTTCACATATATTACTTCAGTTGATACTCAAAACAACCCTGGGATGTAGGGGCTATTTTTATGCCCATTTTATATATGTCTCTCCCAGTCATGTTTGCTTCTCAGAGATCTGAAAAGGCCAAATGTGCAAGTGGGGGAGATTTCAAGACAATTCAAAACTATATTCTTAGTCCCCGTACCAATCCCCTGCTGGAATGTGCCTTCTGTCACTCTTCATCAAAAAACTGAAACTAGACTGCTCACAGTAAGCTTCTTCTTCCTGAACTCTTCTCTCTTAGCCAAGGGGAAGTTACTTTGCTTGGATTAAAAGCCTTTGGAAGACTCAGTCTTTGGGGCTGTGAATCACTTTTATAGTTTCCTTTACCTATACATTGTATACTTTGTATTTACTTTCATGCATATTTTATCTCTTCTCACCCCTTATTAGAATGTAAGCTCCTTGAGGCCAGAGACTCTATTTTTTTGGTCCTGTCTCCAGTGCCAATCACTGTAATTTGATTAATAAGATTAATAAATATTCAGTTAATTTGATTTTGGTATGTATCTCTGAATTATTTATATTGTATGGTATAAACCTCTGAATTATATGGATTCTATAAGTATGTAAAACATAACTACCCATTGTATATTATTTTAAGGTTTGCAAAGTACAAAATAAACTTCTCATTTTGTCCTTATGGCAACTGTGCAAGGTATATATTAAGGCTAGAGTGCATACAAAATTTTTCTTTACCCCTAGGTCAACCAATGATGTATTCAATCTTCTTTTAGATTTTCATGTGTCATATGAAATCTGTCTTATCACATTACAGTTGTATCTTGTTCAAAGTTGTGCACAACACTCTAACCCTATTCCTCTTTTGACTCCTCTCTTCTTAGTCTTAGGCTCTTTCACTCTGATCATTTTAAATACTTTATAATAAAAACTATTAAAACTAAGAAAGTATTTCAGGAATATTGAGGCCAGGAAGTTTGAGTATCAACTTTCTTCTGGTATGCTCATTACCTAAGTCCTGTCTTCACTCAGAGTTTTCAAATGTTTTAAGTCATCATTAACTTCATCTTTTGGAGCCTATCAGTTAATTGACCATGTATGTTAATATTCACTATATACCTCCCATGAATAGTTCATTGTACTACGTGTTGGATGGATTTATAGTTAATAACACTGAGTTCATGACTCCAAAGAGCTCCTCTAAGAAGGAGAATATAGAACACGTTTGGGTAGATGATGGGAACCCATATATATGGAACAATACAAACTGAAATGTGATAAGTGCATAGGAGAGCTACAAACAAATCACTAAGAGAGATCTTTGGAAGAAGAATTATTTCCGGTTGGGGAGATCATGGTGAGTGTCCTGGAGAAGATAGTGCTGAGCCCATTTTGAAGAATGAGAAAGATTTCACCTGCAGGGATTAATCAAAGAGGGCAGTAGATTCCAGACAAAGAATGGGATGAACAAAGACACGAAAGCAGGAGAGAGTAGGACAAGCTTGAGAAATAATAAGTCATCCAATTTGAAGAGAATATGTGAAGGGGAGTAGTGGGAGACAAGATTGGAAATGTAGGATGTTATTACATTGCAAAGAGCTCTCAATGCCAGGCTAAGGAACCTGGACTTTCTTCTGTGGGGACCAGGCAATTGAAGGTCTTTGAGTGGGGAACTGACAAAGTAGAGCATCAAGATTTGTTCCCCTTTGTCCCTGAAGGCAGAAACTGGGTGGAATTTTGCTTGACCTCCACTGAGCAAGGATCATCTTGGCAAGCAATTAAATGAATATATATTGGTGGGCGAGGGAAAGGACAGCTGGATGCGTATATGGTGCGGACAGACCCTGAGATCAGTGACCTTCTGTTACACAGTTTTCAAAGTTCGTAAAGTCTGTAGAGACCCTGAACTAAAAATTGAAGAGACTTTATGCATAATGAAAGAACCAAACATAATAGGTTGTGGCTTTTATCCAGCCACTAGTTCATGCATTTAGTATGTTCCTTTTGCTTTTTGATCATTGTATCAAAGGTTTTTGCTTTTTCTTTTGAATTGGTTTTATATGAGTGGAAGTTACAGGAAAGCAGACTGTGGTTCAGTAAAAGGATAACCTTACTAATAATTAGAGGAGTTCAACAATAAAATAGGTTGCCTTTGGAGGATAGGGAACGTTTCTCGCCTAGGATGGTGTTCTAGTAATAACTGGAGAAACATTAGTCAGGAGTGTTTAAAGTGAAATTTATATATGGGAGATTGTATTAGATGATCTCTGAGCAGGAGTGTGTTGGTTACTGTTTAATAATTGACTCTCCAAAAAATGTGTACAGGCCACATTTTTTAAAGTTTAATCTGGATCATTAATATTTTCTTCAAAACTTTCCTAATTTTAGACAGTCAACAAAACAAATCAAGCTCTGATTTGTAGCATTTGCTGATATCTGAGGTGTAAATTCTCACATTCAATATTTAACAATTGGCTCTGGGACCCATTTGATCTGGCTTCAGCATAACCCCTACTTCGAAGGGTTCTTTCATCTATGGAATTCTATGATTTAAGGTTGTTTCAGCAGTATTGCTGAGTATAGACTGAGGTAGAGCAATTTATCATCCCAGAGTCTGCTAGGATGACTTTAATTGGTTCTTAGGTTAGTGATGACCTTCAGGTGTCTGTGCTTACTGGTCACTTAACCAGTTGAAGGTGTTACCAATGGTGTTGTTAACAGGGTCTTTAGAAGCTCAATGCCATGTAATAATCTTGTAACTATAGATGGCAAATTACAGCAGACTAGAGATAGAACTTTATGTTCTAAAGATTTCTTTGGAAGAGCTGTTGCTGTGAAATTATTAAACATCATGGCATTAAAAATAAATGTTGCTTAGATCTTCCTGGGAATTAGATTACTTCCTAAAAAATGGTTAGATAATTTAAGTTCCATTGTGGAAATAACTTCCTTTTGTTTAAAAGAAAGCTGGATAAATCATCCGTGATACAGTTTGATTCATAAATTAAGTGTGCTGATATTTTAAACTGGAGAATTCATTTTTTATTCCTAAATATTTAATAGGCAGTTTCATTCTGACAATGACCTAGGAAAGTCTAGACATTGTTGAGCCAAATTAAGTAGGATATTAACACATGTCAAACACCTTTTATTCATAAACTTTCACCTTGGATTCTCTGTGGCATTATAAACCAAGAATATTGGAATGTAGACTAGACTTCTGGTTCTTATCCAAGGAGAATGTATGAAACGAGCAAGATTTGAATCCTGATGCCTTACTATGGCATTAATACAATAAGGCAAATTACTTAAAATTATCTTTTTCTAAGACAGAATTTTGAGAATGGTTACTTAAACTTCTACTTTCCTGCTTAGAAACAGAGGCTCATGGATGGGGGTATAGAGGCTATTTGCTTTAGAGATTCCCTTGAATGACTACTCCGTGTATGTGGCCCAAATACCACTCTTTTAAAATTCTAGTGCCTTTGTTATTCAGCCATTTTCAGTCATGCCTGACTCCTCGTGACTTTGTTTGGGGTTCACTTGGCAAAGATACTGCAGTAGTTTGCCATTTCCTTCTCTAGATCATATTATAGATGAGGAACTGAGGCAAACATGGTTAAGTGACTTGCTGAGGGTCACACAGCTAGGAAGTATCGGAGACCAGCTTTGAAGTCAGAAAGATGAATCTTTCTGACTGTGGACCTGGAGCTCTACCCACTATGCCATCTAACTGCCCCTCTAGTGCCTTACCTTTGTTAATTATTTCTTATTTTATATATAGTTCATTTCATATAGGTTTGTCTAAATTGTATCTCCCTTCTTAGATAATCTACTTTAGGGCAGAGACTGTGTTTTGCCTTTTTTCCCCTTATCCCCAGAGCTTAGTACAGGGCCTGGCACAAACTTGTTGTTGTTCAGTCATTAAATTGTGTCTGACTCTGTGACTCTGTGGACCACAGCACAGCAATACTGTCCATGGGGTTTTCTTGGCAAAGATACTGGAATGATTTGTCATTTCTTTCCCCAGTGGATTAAGGCAAACAGAGGTAAAGTTATTTGCCCAGAGTCATACAGCTAATAAATATCTGAGGCTAGATTTGAACTCAGGTCTTCCTGACTCCAGGCCCAGTGCTCTATCCACTGAGCCACCTAAATGTTTATTGATTGAAGAACAACAGTATAAATGACATATTTAGTTTTTTTTAAAAAAGTATGTTAACTAGAAAGTACCTAAAAACTCTTGTTTACTTCCATATCCCCTCTGGACTTTGTTTTTTCTGTGAATTTTTTCATATTTTTTTTTCTATTTTCAAAATTTGAATGGGTCTGTATTCTCTTTGATTCAGACATTCCCTTTAGTGATTCAGATTCCCACCGATATATACTTATTCAGCCTGACTCTTGACCGTGTTATCCCAAAGGGGTGGATCCCACATGACGTACTAGGATTTTCTTAGTTTTTTCTTGACATCAGAATACCAATGGACATATGGACTGTCCTTTGGCATTTCTTCCTCTCGCCCCTTCACCAGTCCATCTTCTTTTTTTCTTTTATCAGACATTTCTTTGATCGTATCTTTTACTACACTTTTCTACTATAATTTCTTGTGTATAATATGTTAGAGGTTATTTACCACCACCTACCATCTCTCCAGTTACCTCTAGGGAACACCTGTCTTGCCCCTTCAGAAACTCAAATTTTATTAACGTTGGTATAAAAAATATGAATCTTTCTTTCAGGGAGCAGTTTGGAATCATTAACATTTGAGAACTTTGCAAATTCCCCAAGACAATTCAATCTGCTATCTTCCTGTTCAGTTTTAGGCCTAATTTGTTGTCCATTTGCAGTTCCTGTCCAAGATAGATATGGACAAGCTGTATAAACCATCCATCCTACTATGTATCACATTGTTTCTGCTTATTATTATGTCACTGTAATATTGTTCTGATTCTGTTTTCTTGTTACTTGTTATGGCTAGTAATTTCTGTTACATTCATTTGTATAAAGAGAGACAATTCAGACATTTCCCAATCATTGGGCACACAGGTAATTTCTAGTTTTTTTTTTCTAGGTTTTTGCTATGTGAGTTTTTGTGTCTTTCTCTTGCCAATAGCATTCTTGGGGCATAGTTCTATGGGACAGCTGGGACAAAGCTCATGAATAGTTTTATAGCTCTTTTTTTTACATATGTTTTTCATTTCATCCACATAGGTTCCCTGGTTTACATCACTGTTGTTTTCCCAAGAATCTCTCTCTGTCTTGAGTACCTGCTCTATTTTCTTCCTTTAAATTTTTTTATTGCTTTATTTTGTTTTTACATCCCACTCACTGCTGAATATATTCTTCTCTATTTCCCTACTGAGAGAGCTATTCCTTGGAATGAGAAAAAAGAATGAGGGGCAAAACCTTACTTTATTTTTATCATTTGTTTTTAGATGTGCTGCTATGGCTTATTAGAACTCTGCAAAAAATAAATCAAACCAAAGAAATACACTTCCAGTCCCTCAGCTTAAGTAAGTGGCTTCTGGCTAGAAGACCTTTAAATCCCAGAAGTGGAAAGCATTGGACAAGGGTATTTAGGGAGATTTCTTAAATCTCTCCAGGACATTGACACTGAAGCTGTCTGTCTTCCTGTATTAAGGTGCAGCATGTTAGATTGCTTTAAATGGAGCTAAATGACTACAACTCTGAATCACTTAAACACATGTTTGAATTTGTACAGTATTTATACAGTACATACAGTATTTGTACAGCATTGAATTTGTACAGTATTTATAATGAGAAGCAGCAAGGGCAGAGTGGATACAGGGCCACCAGATCAGGAAGACCTGGGTTCAAGTCCTGACTCTATTGCATCCTAGCTGTGTAATCCTGGACAAGTCACTTAACCTCTTGGTGTTCTGAGTAGCTCTCTGAGACTGAGTTTCAGACTAGTTGATGGTCTGCATAGAAGGGTAATTCCTTACACCAATGAAATTACAGCTCTAGCTAATCATATAAATTCAAATACTCAAATGGTTTATACTAAAATATACTGTTATTGAGTTTTGAATTCTTTGTGTTGATATGGATATGTCTATTTGTGTATCTATTCATATCTATATCATGTATCTGTCTATACAGGACATTCCAGAAGTCTTAATGCAGTTTTTAGTTATTAAGGACTTTCTGTTTCCCTAAACTATATTTGGACTGGCACTAGGGGATTATCCCGGAACTCATGTTCTTTGTTTTCCCTCTTCCCCCACCCCAGCCCTCATAAGCAAAGCCAGTAGGGGCACGAATCTATATATATATAGACATATATGCATGTACACATACATGTCCATACCTGTGATTTCATTGCTCTGTAGTTGCTTTGCAACTTATAGTACTGAAGTGTTTCCTGGGGCACCAACATTTTAAGTGACTTGCTCAGGGTCACATAGCTAACATGTTGTCAGAGACCAGAAGTAAACTCAGGTCTTCCTAATTCCAAGGCTGGCTCTCTATCCTCTTTTCCATGCTGGAATTTTATACATCTTTGTGTATACATCACCCGTTGCACTCATGCCCTCTTGCCCCATTAAAACAAAAAAGCAAAAACTCTAGGTTCCCATGGACTGGGTTTGATTCTAGACTCCAAAATATCAATTTCTTTCTCTGTGGTTCAGTTGCCGAAACCCAGGGTAATCTGAATGTAATGTAGACATAGCTCTTCTCTAGGGTTTCTCTAAAGTAGTTAATTATGCTGCCCAAATAGGC
>JAQQSZ010015582.1:0-11237 GCA_028646595.1 Phalanger gymnotis | reverse complement strand
GGTTCAGTTCCTGGTGTATTTTGGAAATGAGGCCTTTATCAGTGGCACTAGTTGTAAAGATTTTCTCCCAATTTTCAGCCTCCCTCCTAATCTTTGTTGCATTGGCTTTTTTTTGTACAAAAACATTTCAATTTAACATAATCAAAATTATCCATTTTGCATTTTATAATGCTCTCTATCTCTTGTTGGGTCATGAATTCTTTTCCATAAATCTGATAGGTAAACTATTCCTTGCTCTCCCAAATTGCTTATAGCTTCAGCCTTTATTCCTAAATTAAGGACCCATTTTGACTTTATTTTGGTATATGGTGTAAGAAATTGGTCTATGCCCAGTTTCTGCCCTACCATTTTCCAATTTTCCCAACAGTTTTTGTGAAATAGTGAATTCTTCTGTGCTCCATGGTATCATTCTGTAGATCTTGAACTGGAAGGCCTTCAGAGGCCAGCTATTCTGACCTTATTTCATTGACAAGAAATCTGAGGGGAAGAGCGATTAAAGGACTTACTTGATATAATACAGGTAAGTGAAAAGGAAATAACATGGTGAAGGAGGAAGTATTTGGAGACAGAAGACCTGGGAATTATTCTCCCCTCTGATACTTATTAGCAATGAGACTTTAGTCAACTCATTTCCCTTCTATGATTCTTGGTTTTCTTCTCTGTAGAATGAGGGGATTGGACTAGATGACCTCTGAATTTGCTTCCAGTTTTCAATCTGTGTTTTTGTTGTCATAGGCAAGATTTGAATTCAGATCAGACTTTGGAACCAGTGCATTTTCTGCATCACACTGCCTCAATTTGTTCGGACCAATAGAATTTTAATCTAAATTTTCTTTTGAGTTAGTGCTCTCCTGTTCTATCACTTCCTTATGATACAAATGGTATCAGTGATTCAAATTCTAGCCAAGGCATTCTCTCTGCATAGTCACCTAACCTCTTTCAGCCTCAGTTTACTCATCTATCAAATGGGGATAGGCTAACTACCTAATTTACATTGTTGTAAGAATCAAATCAAATGAGATAACACACATATAAATTACTTTGCAAACATTGAAACATTATATGTTAGTTTAATATTCTGACAGGCTGGTCTGCAGAAAAGAAGAGCCAAATGAAGACTTGGTTTCTTGGTAAATTGAGGCAATGTCCTTCATAAGCCTTATATCTGCGAAATGAAAGATTTTGTCCCCCATTGCAGAAACTTCTCATGCCATGGAACAAATGGCAAGATCTATTGTACAGGCCACTGCCCTCATGTCCTTCAATGTGGATAAGAAAGTTTTAGCTTCATAGATGAGAAAGATCATCTAGTTGGAACATTCCACCCCCATGTAAGAAGTGCAGACTTGTGCTAAAGCCAGCTTGTGCTGGCTCATGAAAGCTGATTGCTAAATTTCAGCATAAGCATTCGCACCTTGGAACTTAGCATACACTCTAATTCAAGGCTTGATTTATTATTTTTTGATGGTTTAGACTCAAGAAGATGATGCAGAAAATGTTCATCATTTAGATTAAACTGGAAAATGTATCGTGTATGCTTTTTTGGGAGAGTCAGTTGTTAAGCATTTAACAGCATATCACTGGAATTGAAGTAACTGAGTCCCCAGAGATCATTTGCCTAAGTTATGGAAAGTCTGATCTTAAGGAGATGATCCTCATCTATTTCTGGTGTACTGGGGTAGTCTAATTTGTGGTCTTGAATAATTTGGTACACTACTTCTGAGATAAATTCCATCTCTGCTGCTTTGCTTCCAGAGTCACAGGACATCATAATACCAATGGTCTACTACTTTGTGTTTCAAAGATTTCACAGGGCATTACTTGATCTAGCCAAGGCCAAGGATGCATTGTTCCTCATATGCCCTCATAATTTCGTCTATTAAAAATAAATTTTTCTTAATATCTTTTTATATCACTCCCTCTTCCAGATGTGTCCCCCACCTCCCACCTTTAGAGAGTTAGCCTTTTTGATCAAGAATAAAAATGGAAAAAAAAATATAAATACCAGGCAACATATTGAAAAAATCCCATCTGTTCAAAGAACTAGAGAAAATACTGCCTCATACCTAGTCTTTGGGACCAAGCATAGTCACTATAATTTCATAGCACTAAGTATTAAAGGAGTTTTTTTGGTTATTGTTCTTTCCATTTACATTGTTCTAGTCATCATGCAAATGACTTCACTAATTTTCCTTCTTTCACTTTGTATCAGTTCATATCCACAGTGTCTAAATATGTAGTTACAAACTCATCACAGGACAGAGCATTTAGAGGTAGGAGGAACACTAAAGAAACCATCTAGTTCTCTCTCAGTCCCGTTTTACAAAGCAGGAAAGTGAGTACTAGAAAAGGGTAGTTACTTGCACAAGGTCACCAAGGTAGTAATTAGAAGAGCCAATCTTTGAACCTTAGATTTTCTGTCTTTAGATTTCATGCTCTTTAAACAAATTAGACACCTGGGTCAGCCCTAGCTAACAGTAATAGATGGTATGAAAATAAGCAGCTAAGGCTTTATTATATGCTTATTGACTCAGTATTTGAATTCAAGCATAGGGAAGAATACTGACTTTGGAACAGAGGAGCTCAGTTCATATATTGGCTCTACTCTGTACTAATTTTGTGCTCCTGGGCAAGTCTCTTTGCACTTTGGGCTGCAGTATTCTCATCTGGAAAAATGAGGGTATTGAGCAGATGATTTCTGAGGTCCCCTTTGATCTAGCTGGACCATCTCCAGTCATCCTGGTGAATATCAGGCCACTGGACTCAGATGGCTCTGGAGGAGAAAGTGAGGCTGGTGACCTTGCACAGCCCTCCCTCACTCAAATCAAAGTCAACTACAAGTCATGTCATCATCTCCTTGATGTCATGGTCCTCTTCAAGAATGAAGGACAAACACAACAAAAGCACAATATATGATCTGATGCTCTCTGCTTGTCAGGTTCCTTGGCGGTACCATAGTGATTCTACCTAAATTAATTTTGATGTTTCAGAACTCTAGTGCTGTGCCTGGCCAAACTTCTTATTCTGAGAATTAACACATACAAGCTCCAAGTAGTTCAGATTTAAAATGATTTCTGGTGTCTGGCCATGTACTCTAGGAACACACTTTTCTCATCTTACTGGAGAGAGAATTTCTTATTTAGTTTCTATTTTTCTTCCTCCAACCCCAGTAGGATAAATGTCAGCCTTTATTCTGCAGCAAGTACACGACACTTTTCACATGAATGAATTGACAGAAGGATGTAACCCTAGGGATGGCCACCATGTTGCAGGCTCTGAGACAAATTAAACACAAAAATAGAGGTGAAGATAGCATTTTGGAGTGATGTAACTGCCATTCGAAAATTGAAAATGGAAATGGAAAATTCAAGCTGTGGACAGTGTCCCTTAAATTCTCCAGAATGCCCGATCATTGTGAGAGTCTAAGGCAGCACCTATTATATCAAAGGCTTGGGGTGTGGAAAGATTGTCAAGAAGAACTTTATGTTGGACAGCTAGGTGGCACAGTGGATAAAATATCTTACTTGGAGTCTGGAAGAACTGATTTCAAATCCTGATTCAGGCATTTTAGGGGACCATTAGCTAGTCATTTAATCTTTCTCAGCCTTAGTTTTCTCATCCTTAAAATGGGATAATAATAGCTAGCACTTAACTTATAAGATTGTTGTGATGATAAAAACATGTGAGATAATATCTGTAAATTACTTGGAAGAACTTGAAACCCTACATAAATGTTAGATATTATCAGCATCCTGACAGGCTGGTGTTTGGGAATCAGGAACTCAATGAAGCTCTGAAAATTGAGACAAGGTCCTTTTGCTACTGTTCTGTTCATATGTATCACATGAATGGTTATCCACTGAACAGAACTAGATTCAGAATCTTCATAGGCCAGCTCTTGTCTTCAAATGCAGGTGACCTAACTAAAACCAGTGCCTACTGATAGCTTACAAAAAATTCGGGCTTCTCTTGCTTGACTTTTTAACAACAACATACTGGGGAGGGAAAAGGTTTAAGGAGGCTGAAATAAAGAAGAGAAGGAATTTTTAAGGAGATATTCAAGAGAAGGAATGAATATAAAAAGGCCTTGGGTAACTCGTCTGCTTCTATACAAAGATGGAAATGAACCGCGGTTAGAACAAGGAAGGTTAAAAACTCCTAGTGGGTCTAGACCTCTATGAGGAGCAGTATTTACTGAGGTTCCTGCCATGTTGAGCATATTAGTGTTTTTTTTTCCTCTAAAATGAATAAAATTATTCTTTTTTAAACGATTTCATATTTTAATATGGAAACCCTACCAATAACAG
This sequence comes from Phalanger gymnotis, assembly GCA_028646595.1. Lineage (NCBI taxonomy): Eukaryota > Metazoa > Chordata > Mammalia > Diprotodontia > Phalangeridae > Phalanger > Phalanger gymnotis. The sequence goes on along the minus strand of JAQQSZ010015582.1, from coordinate 6,930 downwards.
AACCCAAAAAGTCCTCATCGAATGACCCTTGCATTTTTTAAAATTTACTTTTTATTTTTAATTTACAACATTCAGTTCCATAAGTTTTTGAGCTCCAAAGTTTCTCCCCTCCCCTCTTCTCTCCCCCTCCCCCAAGAAGGTATGTAATCTGATATAGGTTCTACAAATACCTTCACATTAAACTTATTTTCACAATAGTCAAGTTGTAAAGAAGAATTATAACCAATGGAATGAACCATGAGAAAGAAGAAAGAAAACCAAAAAGGAAGGGAAAAAAGAGAGCAAATAATTTGCTTCAATCTGCACTCGCACTCCATAATTCTTTCTCTGGATGTGGATAGCTTTTCCCATCATGAGTCTTTTGGAGCTGTCCTAGAACCTTGAGGCAAAACTATTCTTGAGCTTCAATCTTTCCATACATAATGTTTATGGAAATGAAGGTGAATAAAACAGAGACTTCCTGATTTAGCCTGCATGATTCCTGGTCTGCCACAATCAAAATTCATACCTGAGGAGACACAAACTCAGGCAAGACCATATAGGCCACTATGGCCAACGCAGAGGCACAGGAGATGTACCCAACTGAATCAGTACTGAATCATTACTTAATAAATTTTGATGAAGATGACTTGATATTATCGAACTTTGTGACCATGTTATGAATGCGCATCAGACCTGTTTATTTTATAAGAAAATTTTTCATAAATATATAGAACTATATGCAAAACTAGATAGAAGTAGCAGTGATACACCTGACAAACTGTGTGAAATATATATGTAGTGACTTCTGGATTACATCCTTACCTGTGAAGATGACAACAAAAAATTGTCAATTGTTTTCTGTGTGATATAAGAGAGGTCCAAAGCAAAAGTATAAAGACAATAATGTTTGCCTTGCCACCCATCTCCCCTTTCTGCCTTTTTTTCTCCTGACCCCAGCTCTCTATTAGATTCTGTTCTATTCTACCCTTTCAGCCATATCTCTTTACATTTAACATGTAGTATAGCAGATTCTACATAAAAGAAGTTCATAGTGTATTAATTTCAAAATTTTTGCTTTTTATTTTTGTAATAAACTTGACATACGTCAATAGGATGCTCAATAGAATGAACTTTTCCATACACTTTACAGAAGAGAATGAGAGAATTTTCCATAGAATCTTCATTATAGAGAGCTTGATTTGTTTTCCTCAAATTTTATCTACACTACTAGAATTTTAGAACTCTAAGGAACCTAGGGAAAATATAGATTGAATTCATTTTAGAGATTAGTAAACTAAGACTCAAGAGAAATAATGTGGCCAAGGTCACACAATAAGATTTCTAAATCTCCAACAAATCTGCAACAATAATTTCACCTTTGAACATAAGATCCACCTCTGAAACCATCCTGATATCTGTGACATCATATAATATATATATATAAATACACATATGTTTATGTGTGCATGCATATGTGAAGTGTGTATGTGTATAAATATTTGTGTTTATAATATATACAGACACACACATATGTGTATATTTAAAACCTATGCAACTACCTATATCTCTATAAATCTACATGTGTGTATATATGTATACATATATATATACATATACATGTATATATATGTACATATATACATATATATATAGATGTATGTCTCTATATATATAGGTATATAGAGAAACATCCTTTCTTTTGATCTTTGATCTCCTCGTAGGACTTTGCCCAGCAATGAGATCTTTGAGCCAAAGACTACATAGGTATTTTTTAAGTTCTCTTTCAGTTTTTATACTGTATTAGTCAGTGTGATCAATCCAAACCAATTCAATTCAATTCAGTTCACTAAACCTCTGTTAAGTCTCTACTATGTATAAAAACCTATACTAGAAATTTGAATGGAATAGTGATAGGGCTAGGTGCTCAACCAGTAATTTCATTTGACATACAGAATTCCAGGATGAAGAAACTCCCTCTATCAAGGCAGATCAGCACCTTTTCTGCAACTTATGGTCTTAGAGAGTTTCTTGTGTCACAGGGGACCAGGCACTCAGAATTTGAAGATAAAAATGAAATAGTCCATATTCTTAAGGAACTTACATTTTACTGAAGGACAAAAAACAAAACAAAACATATAGATGGATAAGGAAATGCAAAATACATGAAAATACATTTACGGATTTCAGGGGGGATCACAAACAACTCAGGGGTTGTCCAGAAAGATCTTTGTGTAGGTGGTTGCACTTGAGTTGAAGCTTGAGGCAATCAAGAAATTACAAGAATTGGGGATGAAAATGGAGAATAGTCTAGGTATGCGGGAAGCTGGTAGGTGGCAGATTTCTCAGCACATCAAAAGAGATATTTCTTCGTGTTTCTCTCAGAAGTTTTAAAAGGAAATCATCATTGGAAATCAGTAAGCATGTATATGCCATTTAAGATGACCTAAAATCCTATCTAATATAATTTTTCATGCAGAAACTTTGAGAAATACCAAATGTCTTGATTAGAGAACCTTCGACCCACATATCAATTTTGCACAATAGACTGTTATTACCTGGCAGATGAAAGATTGATCCACCTGAGCTTATCTGTGGGATGAGAAGAGCCAGAGAAGGGCTGTTGGCAGGAGGTCATCTCACCAGGCCACCACTTCAGATGTCTGGAGCTGGCCTTCCTCACCGGATGGCGATACTGCTACAGAAACCTGAATAGGGATGTCTATGAACCCAACAACTGAATTAAGAGAATTGATGACATTTCAATTTTTTAAGGGCTAAGATTTCAGGACTTTTTATTAAACTGAGAAAATAGAAAAGTGGTATCGTCATCTTTGAATATCAATATGATCTGTAGAAAAGTTAAGAGTATTTAAATGAATCCCTTGAAAAGGAGACTTGGTTACTTTTGAACACTTAAAGCCAGATTATATAGATTTATGACAAAATTGCTACTCATATCTAAATCTGATTTTGAAGGTCACTCAGAAAGTGCAATGCATGCATTTTAAATTCTTTGTCTAGTAAATTATCCTCAAATGTATACAAATTAAGCAGCCATCTTACATAAAATAAACTGTGAAGTCCAGAAAAGCTTTCCCTGTCCAAAAGGTGCCACTCAGCTGTCATGCAGTCTATAGTTCCACACTTAGAGATTCATTCTTTTACTATAAACTGTAACCACCTCTTTAAAATTAAGACCTGTCCTGGGAAGGGTAGCCAATTATGCTATCAGTCATTAACTTTATGTTGTAATAAATTATTACCTTTTCTCAAGGATTTCCTTGGTGATAGTTAGCTAAGTACATAACACTAAGGGAACAAGATTTTGATGGAAGGAGTAGAGCAAAGGTATAATTTGTTAGCATGTGACAGCCTGGGCTCTGGGATACCTCAGCAGGGAACTGTGTGATTTTGGTATATGAAGAAATATAAGAGAACTGGGAAACATTGTAAAGAGCAGTATAAAGATGCTGAAAGTAAAAGAAAAAATTGTTTCCTACTTTACAATTTTGACAAGCACTGAGACTGTCGTTACTTAATCATTTCATAGAAGAGTAATCTTGTTTTTCCATGTTTATCTATAAAACAGTGGGCCTCAGACATTAAAATTACATGAAATCTATCTAGTTAATGGGAGCAGAATCTTCCCTTGTTGCACCAATGCCCACCTACCTTGTCTGTCTTTGCTGAGGAGAATGCTCCAAAGAATAGGCATGAGTTTTGTCTTAAGTGGTGGTCAAATCACCAGATCAGAAACATTCCAACCCCTTCAAGTCCTTGACTTATCTGAAATTTCTTTGGCAAATCATCCCTCCTTATCACATATAGCTTGGTATCTCTTACTATTACCTTTCAGCTTTTTAGTCTTTCTTTCCCCCAAACATTTCTCCCCTTTTTGTTGGAAATGAAACATAGGGATGAAGATTGAGGTTGGGGTATTTTCTAACTACTTTCTCCCTTTTTCTGTTTCTACCTGATCTTTTCCTGGAATCTTGTCTGGTAGTTGTTGAAGGATGAAGAAAGATTTAATCACGTTTTAATATAATTGAAACCAATCTTCAATTATTGTTGAGCCCGGGTTAAATTTATTCCTGATGAATAAACCTGAAAGGACATTCTCTCCCCAATGACTTACTTGCTTAATGGGACTGTCCTTAACAAGAAAAGAAGGGGCACTAGGTGGCACAGTGAGGTAGTCAAGAGGACCTGAGTTTAAATCTGGCCTCAGACACTTGCCACACTTACTAGCTGTGTGACCTTGGGCAAGTCACTTGACCCCAATTGCCCTGCCTTTCCCTCTGAAAAAAAAATATAAAAAAAGAAAATTAAAAAAAAAGAAAAGAAGGGCCAGCTAGGTGGCTCAGTGAGTAGAGCACTGGCCCTGGAGCCAGGAGGACTTGAGTTCAAATCCGACCTCAGACACTTGACCTACTTACTAGCTGTGTGACCTTGGGCAATTCACTTAACCCCAATTGCCCTGCCTCTCTCCAAAAAAAAAAAAAAGAAAAAAAAAGAAAAGAAGAATTAAGTCTAGGAGCTGTGTAGACACAGGGTCCTCTTGGACTGGCATAGCAAAGTAAATTATGATCTGTGAAGCCCCATAATGTTCCCCTGGAAATGTACAGTAGTGATAATATTTGGAAAATTAAAATAAATGGAAACATAAAACAATAACTGAAAGGATATAGTGGACAGAAGGCATAAGGTCAGGAAGATTTGAGATTACTACCCACCTCTGACACTTAATAGTTGTATGACCCTGGACAAGACATTTAATATCTATGTGCCTTAGCACATATTTGCCAAGTCATAGAACTGCACTATTTAGTGTTTTGTTTTTCCTTCCTTCTTTTACTTTTTTTTTTTTTTTACAATGAGGGATAGTGGGAGGGAAAGGGAAAGTAATGAAAAGGTAGGAGAAAAAGTGAAAAAGTCATCTTATTTTTAATGCTTGGAAGAGAAGAAGGGCCAGAAATACAAAGTGAAGCTGCTAATCTTTTAAAACTATAGGTTAAAATTATTATATGGTTAAAGAGAATAGTTAGCTGTGAAAAAGAAAGATCTGTGATTTCATGTAATTTTTTTTAAAAATTCTACTTTATACATGGAAGTGAATGTTCTATTTGATATTTTTAGATTCAAAAAATTTTTTTAAATTTAAAGGAACTGCATTGTTGGATCATTTTCTGCCTTTTACTTGCTAAGTATAAGCATCTTCTAAAGCTATGAAGCTGTGTCCTGTGCCCACTTCTCTCTCTCTCTCTCTCTTTCTCTCTCATTTTATCGTCATCCATATGTTCCATCATGACCATCAGATGACTCCTACATCTCTAAATCCAACCTGAGACTTTGTGTCAAACTTTAATTCTAGGTTACTAGCTGCCTTCTGGACTTATCCACCTGTGTGCCTCATAGACATCGCAAGATTGACAAATGTTCAAAAAAGAATTCCGTCTATTTCTTCCAAAATCGATCTTTGTTCCAAATTTCCCCTTTTCTTTTGGTGGTAGCAGCATCATTCCACTTACCTAAGTTTTAGAAGTTAGATATGTTTGTTTTTTCCTTCCTGCTCTACTTCTATATCCAATGTGATTCAAAATTTTATCAATATTATCTTCATATAGGGGTTCGGGCATATGTCCAAAGTCACACAGACAATAAATGGCAAAGCTGGGATTTATATCCTTTTGGCAATTCCAAATCCAAGGTTGTTTCCACTGTACCAATGTCAATAAGCCATTTACATGCTGTATCTATCTACTAGATGAGAAGTTCCCAAATTGGGTGACACTGCTCAGTGCTGAAATGATCGCGGCTGGGGTGGGGGTGGTAGCCTCAAGTGCAATTGGAGGGGACCATTGAATAATAATAAAGAGGCAGTGGAATCATAAGAAAAGAAGAAAAAATAAGAATTTTTTCTGAAAAACTCTTCACACATGTTTCATCTGTTGTGAAACAGTTAAAGTCGAAGTGATAACATTATTTTTCAAATAAATACACAAAATGCAAATTGTAACCTGTCAGTGGTCAAGTCCATGGACAGATCTTAGCAAGCAAGTGTTGGCAGGCCAGCAAGTTGTGCATTGCCAGGAAGTCCAACATGCATCAGCAGGAATATGTGCATGTAATGACTTGTTTACAATATGATACTATATGGTTACATGATGCAATACTGAATCATCAAAATTTCAATGCAGGAAAAACCTCACAATTTACAATAAATTATTAAATTTAAGATGCATCATTTACATATATAGAAATATATATGACATAAATTTTAACATTAATTTTACATAATTTAACATAAATTTTAACAAAATTAACAAAAAAGTTAAAGGGTTAAAGATTTCCAGGGGGACACTGAGTAATATTTTGGAAAGGAGGTGGTAGGCCAAATAAGTTTGGGAACCTTTCTACTAGAGGATGATGCATTTCCAGTAGATTTTTGCAACTCCTACTAGAATATACATTTTTTTAAGGTAAAGGATTAGTCTATTTTTGTCTTTGTAACCAGTTCTCTAGCCTAACACCTTGCATATAAGAAACATCTCCTAAATGTTTCTTGAATAAAATAGAATTGAGGTTTGATCCCAGGTTTCCTCATTTTAAGTCCAACATTCTATCCATTGAGAGATACTGTCTCTTGAAGGCCTGGTACCATAGGGGACTGGAAAGGATTCTTTAGAATCTCACTACAACAATCTCAAGATTCATGGAGTCAAATTGACTTTTTTTTTAAACAGAAAGGCACTTACTTTGCATTCATTTTAAACCTGTGGACTTTACAAAATACCATGGCATTTTGCTTTCAAAACAAAAGTCAAATGTCATAGAAGGCACCTCTACAAATACAGGTATTAAAATTTTAATTTATAAAATTCAAAGATGATCAGTTGCCAAGGAATTGCTGCCAACATCATTATCTAATTTGTTGACATGGAGATTGTA
>JAQQSZ010015581.1:0-11238 GCA_028646595.1 Phalanger gymnotis | reverse complement strand
AACAGGGCAACCAGAATGTACGCCATCTTGGAGTGGGGGGGGGAGGAAATGGGGAGAAAATTTGTAATTCAAATGCCTGTGAAAATCAATGCTGAAAACCAAACATGTCAAAAATAAATTTAAAAAAAAAAGAAAAAAGAAAGAGCTCATACTCATAACAGCAGTTGAAACCATCTCTCTAAGTTGTAACCTGGAATTCTGTTCTCATCTGGGTCACAAAACCCAAACTTCTATGGCACCTACAATGTGCCGGGTACTTTACAAAGATTTTCTCATTTGAGCCTCACAAAAAAACCCCTTTTAGGCAGGTGATAGCATCCTCATTTTACAGTTTAGGAAACTTTGCCAGAGGGGAAATGACTTGCCCAGGGTCACACAGGTAGTGTCTGAGGGCAAACTTGAGCTCAGGCTCTCTATCTACTGTGCCACTGAGCTGCCTCTAAGCCACCTGATGGTATTTTACAGGGAAGCTACAGAGCATATTGGTTCATCTAGCAACCCAAAAGACATATGGTGATAGAGGAAATTATTTTAGTGACCACTGGATACATATTGTCTGTTTTACCGCCTGAGGTAGTCAAATTTTATTTGCTGTAAGTTAATCTCCTGACTAGAAGAGGAAGAAAGACTTAAAGAATATTAGTAAACATGGAAGAAATGCTCTGGCAAGGAAGTCAGAATGATTTTTTTAAAATTCTAGAGGATGAAAGGGAAATAACGTCAAGAGGTGGTGAGAAGAAAACAGTGGCACCGTGGAAAAAGATAAGAAAGCCTGTAACACTGGAACTACATCACAGATGGAAGCAACAGTGCCTAGCACAGTGCCTAGAACAAAGCAGGTGCTTAATAAATGTTGATTGACTGATAGAGATGGGAAATAAGCATTTAGCTATAGATGGTAACAAAAAGAATTTGGTTTTCCACAACACAAGATATGAAAACAGAAGTTTCCTGGCAAAGGTGGTGTGAATATGACAAGTTAAAATACCATTAAAATAGACAAATAGTTTTTTAAAAAACTTTTCTCCCTATCCTTAATGACTCAGAGTTATCTAGTCAGTCTCAAACCCAAAATAGGACTCTCTAGGCCTCTTGGTTGGTCAGAACAAGCCCAGGTCCTCTGGAGCTGATGGCTCTTCTTGCATCTACAGATGGAGTCATTATCCTGGAGGAATTGCATGACATTCTTTGGCAAGAGAAAAATCTATGTCTAATCAGGAGGAGAGAATGTTTGGAAAAGTATATGTCTATATATGTGTATGTATATATCTATAGCTATAGAGAAACATATCTAAACTTTATTGCAGCCTTCTGTGGGGGGGAGAGAACAAAGTATTTCTAATCTGTATTTGTGTTCTGGCCCTTGAGTCTAAAATAAAATTTAAAAAAGAAGAAAAATCTATGTCTCTCACAGACTTAGCTGGATAAGACCAAAGGGCTGGTGGTCAAGGAGAAAACTCAGACTCTTCTTGGTGTTAGAGACAATCTCTTTTGGCTAGAAGGCTAGAATCAAAGAGCTAGAATTATGACATCTTCATGGTTATGAAATGCCCAAAATGAAACAACAATAGAGAAAAGTTTAAATTCTAGATCTTTATAGAGAAAACCCTTCCATTTGTCTGTTTTTCAAATGCTTTTTCTATGTATGCCATATTTAAAAAGAAAGTTGTTTGGAAAAGTTCTTTCCAACAGAAGTCAGTTTGACTGACAATTACCTAGCTGCTGATAGGGTCAAGATAACAGTATGTGTTTTTGTAGGCATATAATGCCAATGCAGGTCCAAGAACTGCAGAAAGGACAGAGGACAGGAGAAAAAACATAAGAAGGGCACCAATGAGCCATCCCCATTCTTCTATCATATGTCCCCCCTTCTCCCTGATGGGGAATTAATACAAGTTATAGGACAAAGGGGATAGTCACTTGTCATATTCTTCCCTTTCAAGCACACACCAAGAATGAAGAACAAAAAAGCTTTCATTCTCCAGCGATATATACTCAATACTGTGCCCATTAGCCCAATATGCTTAGCCTTAATGGTATAAACTACCATTAACTAGAGAAATAACGGATAAGTACCAGCGAAAAAGGGATTCATTCCTGAAACACCTAAGACTCCAAGCTCAGAGACTCAGGAAAGTTAACAATCTTAAGTTTTAGTGCTAGTGATTGGGTAAGAGAAAATGGAACTGTTCACTTGGACCCTAGAGCCAGCTCAAATGAGAAACGTAGTGTAACCTAGGGCTACATGGCAGAGATAGACCTAGTACTGAGTCATGCGCCAAACAATGTGCCTACCTGAGTGTTTTAGGTCAGATGTAGTTAGCTGCATAAACAGGCACCTTGGTGAGAACTTTGCCAACAGCTTTGATTCCAACATTGGACAAATTATTTAAATTCCATTTAACAAGATTTTGCTAATCACCTAGTGTGTGCATGACACCCTCACCCAACTACTGATTGATGATATTGATGATGATGATGGTGATGGTGACGGTGATGGTGATGATAATAAAAATAACTAGCATGTATAGTGCCTACTATGTGCCAGGCACCATGCTAAGTGCTTTTTACAAATATTGTCTCATTTGACACTCACAAAAAAATCTGGAAAGTAGATAGTATTATTATTCCCATTTAAAAGTTGAGAAAAATGAAGCAAACAGAAGTTAAATGATTTGCCCAAGATCACATAGAAAGTAAGGGTTCAAGGGCAAATCTAAACTCAAGCTTTCCTAACTCTAGGCCCAATACTCTCCACTGTACCACCTAGCTGCCTGCAATTGATAGTGGTCCTCCTATTGAAGGAACCAGAGGTAGTTAGCTTGAAGAACAGAAGTCTTGAGGTGGAGGAGAATAAAAAGACCTTTAATAAGTCTTATTAAGTCTTTGAGATAAGCTGTCCCAAAACTCTTGGTGCAGTTTTAAATTATTAAAAACCTTGCTAGCTTAAATATTAGATGATATTTAATAGCTTGGAACTACACTAAGACTGGGGATAGACTGTATTTGAAGGCTTTGCATGTGGAAGAGGGACTGTACTTGTCCTCCTTGGTCTAAGAGGGCAGAACTCAGATACAGGTAGAATTCAGAAAGAGGTAGATTTTGGTTTAACATAAGGAAAATCTTCCTCACAGCAAAAGTAACCAGAATGGGCTTTGTTGTTTGAGACATTTCAGTCATGTCCAACTCTTTATGACCCCGGTTTGGGGTTTTCTTGGCAAAACTATTCGAAGAGTTTGCCATTGCCTTCTCCAGCTCATTTAACAGATGAGAAACTGAGGCAAACAGGATTAAGTGACTTGTTCTGGGTCACACAGCTATTAAGTGTCTGAGGATGACGAGTCTTCCTGATTCCAAGCCCAGAGACTGATCCACTCAGCGTACCACCTAGCTACCCCAGAATGAGCTACCTCAGGGAATAAACAATTTTCTATCACTAGAGGTTTTTTAAGTGGAAACTAGATGACCATTTTTTGAGGACACGATGGGTGAAATTCATGTTTTGGGTCAAATTTGGACACGATGACATCTGAGGTCCCTTTTAACTCTGAGACTTTATGTAATTTATGTTTTCTAGTTTATTGAATACTAGGTTATTAAGTTCCACTATTTCTGATTCTTCCTAGTCTGTTCCATTGATCTGCATTTCTATTTTTAATCAGTACCAGGTGTTTTTGATGACTGATTTTGATTGATTTCAAATAGACCTCAATAGACAATAAATTGAGGTCTAGAAATTATATTCCCCCTTCATCTCTACCTCCCTCTTGTTATCATTTCTCTGGCTATTCTAAGTCTTTCTAGAACTTTTCAAGCAAATTGTTATGATTTTATCAAGCTCTATAAAGTATCCCTTTGATACTTTCATGGCGCTAAAAATTCAAAGATGAAAACTAAAAAATCTTGCCCTCAAGGAGCTTACATTCTACTATGATCCTATAATCACTCTCTCTTGCTATGGCACATGTTGTCAATAATATTCATTCAAAATTTAGCATATACCACTTTGTATTTTTTAAATTTTTCTTTCCAATTAACAAACATTTATTTTCTCTCCCTCTCAACTCCCACAGTCCCCACTGGGGAGAAAAAGCCCTCTTAACAAATGTGTATAGTCAATTCTCACACAGGCTATATTCAAGAATGTACATCTCATTTTACACTGAAATCATGTTTGGCCATTGCAGAATTCTTAAGTCTTTCGAAGTTGGTTGTCTTTACAATGTCTTTGTTATTGTGTAGTTTGCCTCCTTCTGTTCACTTCCCACTCTATACCAGTTCATACAAATCTTCCTAAATTTCCCTGAAACTGTCCCTTTTATAATTTCTTACAGCACAATAGTATTCTATTACATCCAAACAGCATAATTTGTTTAGTCATCCTCAATTGACCTGTATCCTGCCTTATACTGTTATCTTTTTGCATACATTTGTCTTATTCCCCCAGTTAGACAGTGTGGTCCTGTAGTCAGGGACCCTATAGCAATTTTGCAGTAGTGGCTACTGAAACCCTCCAGGAAACTATGAGAAATTTCATAGTCAGTCCTTAGCCAAGACTTATAATGCTGTTTTCTAGCCATTTCTACTAAATTCCTGAGCTGCCAGTGTTAAAACATCATTCCAGCAAGCTGACCTCTCACACCAGGAGGTTGTCAAAGGCCATCTGTAATTAGAGCAGCAGTTTTGTTTTTGGAGATCTTTCATACCTTCTATGACACAGAACCACCTCATTCCTTCCCAGGGGTTAGGGAGCAGCAATTCCCAACCTTGTGTGAGTTGTGAGGAGCAGTCTAGCTCTTCATATTTGTCTTCATACAGCCTACCTTTCTATCTCTTTAAAATGCTGGGCGGTATATTTCTTTTCAACTAAATTAAACTAAAATTAATTTTGTTTTGAAAAAAAAACAGTTGGTTTTTTTTTAAGTCTAGACACCTCCTAAGATAATTGGAGATACCCTGGGAGTGTCAAGTCTCAAAAACAAAATTTGGACAAAGCATCAATGCTGTCTTCTAAATCAAACTCAGAGTTCCTTTCAGGAGTGTTTTTGTAGAATTCTTTTGACAAGAAGCAACTCGTTAGCATCCAGATAGGAGGCTTCTGAAATTTCTTTTCTCATGGTCACCCTACATCAAAACAAAGGAACGTAAGAGGAGATTAAAATACAGAGTAGCTCAGACTAGTTCAAGGAGTTTTCTTCTCACATTCCCTCTTTCTGCATGCCATTGACAAGACAGCAGTGTTTGAAGCTTTGTGGGTTGGCATGAAGGGGAAGAGTTTCTTTACAGGCTTTCAACAAGATGCTCACTACTTGGTAGTCTTTCCCCAATAACGGGAGATTGAGCCCAAACGTGAAAGGCAATGTGGTACAATGGAAAGAATTCTAGTTTTGGAGTCAGAGAACCTGGTTCAAATCCCTCCATTCCTATTTATTACCTGTGCTTTCTTAAAGTAATTTGAGCCCTCTGGACTTCAGTTTTCTCATCTACAAAATGAGGGGATTGAACTAAATGGTCTCTAAATGTCTTTTCCAACTCTAGATCCGTGATCTTCACCACTTCACCACATCTTCACCACTCAGGTCTCCTGTTAGATGGACTCTGCGTCCTGGCTTCCACATGATACCAAGCCAAACTTTTGACCATGCACAAATGCAGGGAAAGACAGATCTAGCATATGAACTCCTGCCCAGAGGTACAGCAGTCAAGGCTACACAAGGGAACACAGGAACCTATAGAGAGTAGTTCTGTCTACCACACAACTACTACAAGCTTCTCAGAATTCTACTTGCTGTCTGCCTCCTCATATACCACATCAAAATTCACATAAGTATTTGGGCTGGCCTTACTGGACTGTCCCAGCACTGAAAACAGTACAAAACTGACTTAAATATCTACTTCTGCTTTACTAGATTTGGTTAGAACCTCTAATGTTCATTTCCAAGTCACATCCCCCTCTGAACTCCTCCACTCCCATGCTTGTGACTAATAGTGAAAGATGGGACAACATAAGCAAACATTATTCATGTTCTTTCTTCTTAGAGAGAATTTCACTATTTCTTGTGGATAAAACCTGCTCCAGAGGACTCTTTACTTTCTACCCCCGCTCCCCGCCTCCCCCACCACCACCCCATTCAAGTAAGGGAAAGAGAGACATCCAAGGAATGTGTGTGTGATTCTGTTCCTTTTGAATGCCACTCCAGGCCCTAAAACACAAATCACCATAGATGAATTTCTCACTTGGACCTTCATAAAAAGAAGCAGTAGCATAACTCCCTCAGTGTTAGTCATGAGCAGGAGACAGCCTTGGAAACTTCCAAGTTACTCCGAAAATCCTTTCTTTGCATAGCTTCCTCTATCTTAAAGGTTTCTGCATATCTCTCTTCCTCTACCAAACAAATGTAGTTGAGATACTATTAAAGACCCTCAACCAATCATAATTTAAGCTGCTTAAACCCCAAATTAAGATTTTTTTCTTTTCTGTATCCTGGATGTAGTGATAAAGGACAAAAAAATATATGATGGACCATATGGGAGCATGATTTAATAATTGATGACTTGGGGCAAGGAGGGAATGTCTTTTGTAATAATACTACTATGTGAAAGATACTATTTTGGAAAGGAAGCAGAGAGAAGAAATAAGAATGAAAAAGAAAGCAAGGAGAAAGGAGAGAGGAAGGGAAAACAAGGAAAAGAAGCAGCTACAACAGATTGGAGCAGCAAGGGCAGCTCATCACTGCCACCCCTCCCCCCAGGAGCTTACTATCTAGTATAATCAATGGGACAATAAAATAATCCAAAGAAAAGAGCCTAAAGCAGTGTTGAAATTTCAAAGATTGTGTAACTTGATGGAAATTTGAATAGAAGACTATCAGCTAATCTAAATATAACAATATAGGATTTTAGAGCTGGAAGGGATCATAGCATCATAAGCTGAAAGGGATTGCAGAGACCATCTGGTACAAAGCCCTCATTTTACAAATCAGGAAACCTGTTCAGGGAGGAGGGGGGATTCAGTGACTTGCCCAAGGTCACATAAGTAGTAAATAAATATTAGAATTGGGATTTGAATACAGGACCAATGGCCCCAGAGCTCTTCTACTGTTCTATGATTTTCAAGTCCAACTACTTCATTTTGAAGATAAAGACACTGAGATTCAGTTCAAGGTCACACAGTTAGTTTGGGGCAGAACGAGGACCAAAATCCAATTCTACTTACTCCTAGTTCCATGCTACCTCTTTCAGGATCTTAATCTGACATACCTAAACCCAGAATTTTTATTTTCTTGACACCCTATCGCTCATTTATATGTAGGCAGACCAGTTTGCATTTGACCAAAAATTCATCACTAAACCATAATGCATAGGTCTGCATCTGTCTTCTACTCCAAGCTATTTAATTCTTAAGGGGAAAAAATGGTGATAAGGAGGAGAAGAAAAATAAGGGGTAAAATGAAAGAGAAAAGGGCTATATCCATAATTTCTTGTCTCCTGCTATGATAAATGCTACATTTACATTCATGGAATCATTTTTAAACTTGAGTCTATGGAATCCATATAGCATTTCCTTGCATCACTGGACATCAGCATTTCATCTTAGACTCTGGTGGTGTTTCTGTGATAGAGATAAGGCACTTTTCCAATGACAGAAGGCAATTTATTTTGCATAATCAATGTTGTTTGTAACCCAACCTTGTGTTCCCAAGGCCCTCTGGGGCTGACAAGCATAAAATACATATGTCTAAAAGCATATGAAAAAGATGGTGCTCTAATGGTGCATTGATAATGCCACTTTATCCATTTTCACTTGTCTCTAACCAAAGGTCGTCAAGCAGCCTGCATTAGGAAGGACAAGCCTCAAGTTTAACTTTGTGTCCCTCCTGAAATGATCCGCGAACATTTCCCATGGACACATTTTGTTCTCTCTTTCCTTTCTCTGCTTGGGAAGAATCCTATTCATTAAAGCACAAGCCTTGAATTTCTTATTCTACTTTCCAGACAATTTTGCAGCTGGTTTCACCATCTTTCAAGATATTCCCTTCTCTCTCTGTTCACAGCAATTTCTCCTGCTCCAGCTACCTTTCCTAAGATTGGATTATTAATCCCTAGAGACACTGTCCTCTCCCAGTCCCTTCTCCAGGTACAAGACTTGTCAAGTTCTCCCCTGTATTTTCTATGTAAGAATCTGAAATCTGGTCATTTCATCCTAGCAATATAGAAAGTTATTTGCAGCAGAGGATGAATTAGCCTTTTAAAACTGATTATGGTGGTAATGATGTCATATACTATATGTCAGGAGGAAATGCACCAGATGGGACTAACTCTTCTTCTGAACACTTTGGTTCCTCCTTCCCTGTGCCCACATTCTTCCCAAATTTCAAGTTCTCCTTGAGAGAAAAGAAAAAAGACCACAATGCTTCTCTGAGTCCATGCATACCTTCTACGTCTTACCATTCACTTGATCCTGGTTGAATTTCTAGGGGCAACTAGTTGGTGCAGTGGATAAGAACACTGAGCTTAGAATCAGGAAAACTACTCTTCCTGAGTTCAAATCTCACCTCAGACACTTACTAGTTCCATGACCCTGGGCAAGTCACTAACCCTGTTTGCCTCAGTTTCCTCATCTGTAAAATGAGCTGGAAAAGGAAATGGTAAACCACTCCAGTATCTTTGCCAAGAAAACCCCTCAAAAATGGAGTCATGAAGAGTCAGACACAACTGAAAAATGACTGAACAAGTTGGTTCCAAGGCATCATCCATATTTCTTATACTCTGACTCCTCTCTCAGCTGCTGGGAAATTTTAAGAGCCCCTTGGGCATATTTAGAAAATGCTAAAAAAAAAAAAAGGGGTCATCAAAACAAATGACTAAAAGTATTTGCTGAATATCCTCATAGGCACAGAGGCCATCACAGAGAATCAAATAGGGAAAGGGCTTTAAGTTGTACGTATGTGTGTCTCTCCTATCCTCCTAATAAACCAGAAGTTGTAAGAACACATGCATCATGTGTTATTTGAAGTTTGCCTCTACCCCAGGCATGTAACAGAGTGAGAACTTGATCAACATCGAAGTTGAAAGTTAAGTTTGCTATGCCCAAAGGGCTATAAAAATGTTCATACCCTTTGACCCAGCAATACCACTTCTAGGGTTGTATCCCAAAGAGATCACACAAGTGGGAAAAGGATCCACATGTACAAAAATATTTATAGCGGCTCTCTTTGTAGTAGCTAAGAATTGGAAATCAAAGAGACGTCCAACAATTGGGGAATGGCTGAACAAGCTGCGGTACATGAAGGTAATGGAATACTATTGTGCTGTAAGAAATGGGGATGATACAGACTTCATAATAACCTGGAAAAACCTACATGATATAATGCTGAGTGAGCGAGGAGAACATTATGCACAACCACAGATTCTGTGATGACTAACCCTGATAGACTTTGCTCTTCTCAGCAATACATGGTGCAAAGACAACTCCAAAGGACTCATGACAGAGAGAGCTATCTACATCCAGAGAAAGAACTATGGAGTCTGAATGCAGATTGACACACGCTTTATGTTTGCCTTTTTTTCCCCTTTTTTTTCTCTTTTGTTTTTGTTTTGGGATTTTTTTTTCGTTCTGTTTCTTCTTTCTCATGATTCATTCCATTGGCCATAATTCTTCTTCACAACTTGACTAGTGTGTTATACGTAGAAGATATGTCAGATTCCAGGCTGTCTCGGGGTTGGGGGGAAGAAAATCTGGAACTCAAAATTATGTAGAACCAAGTGTTGTAAACTAAAAAAAAATCTCAAAAAAAAGAAAGTTAAGTTTGCAATTTCAACTAGACCAAATGCAATAAATGCAATAAATGAATGCAATAAAAATCATAATAATTTGGAGGATAGAACATAACCTGTAAAGCTAGATCTTGAAATGATATAGCGCAAGAAGAAAGCAGCCATCTGTGAGGACCACTTTTTAACATCCAACCCCCCCATCTACTAGCAATTGTATCATTGGCATCCATTGGTTTAAAAAATATGTGTGTGAACATGAACTCACTATTAATAATCCTGTGGTCCAGGGGCAGAGCCATGATGGCGGCTGGAAAGCAGGGACTAGTGTGAGCTCCCCTGCCAAGTCCCTCCAAAAACCAATAAAAAATGGCTCTGAACAAATTCTAGAACTGCAGAACCCACAAATTAGCAGAGGGAAGCAGGGCTCTAGCCTGGATGGTCTCTGGGTAAGGTCTATCCCACGTGGAACTGGGAGAGGAGGGGAGTGGAGCTGAGCGGAGCAGAGCCCAGCATGGGCAGTGCAGACCAACCAGACAGGGAGCTGGGCAGAGCATGCCCTAGAGCCCTGAATCAGTGAGCTGCAGCAGTTACCAGACTTTTCAACCCACAAATGCCAAGGACAACAGAGAAGGTTAGTGGAAGAAGCTGCTGGGGACTGGGATAGAGTTTGTGGTTTGGCCACCGCCCCTCCCCCGTCCCAGGGGCCACAAAGGTGGGGCAGCTACAGAAATACAGCTGCAGTTGCTTCTGGGCCCAGGCCTACCTGGTGAGAGGAATTAAGTGGCAGGAGTGAAGAGCCTGCTGAAGATCCAAGTCCAGTCCAGGTTAGGGGTTCTTGGAGAAGGAGGAGTGCTGACGAGGCAGAGCTGAGGCATCCCCCCAGTCTTAGAACATAGAACTCTTTAGTCTACAAGCAGTCATACCCCACTGAAAAACTCAAGGGTCAAGTAAGTTGGCTGGGAACATGGCCAGGCAGCAAAAACGCACCTAGATTTAGTCTCAGACTCTGGAATCCTTCTTTGGTGATGAAGAAGACCAAAACATACAGCCAGAAGAAGTCAACAAAGTCAAAGAGCCTACAACAAAAGCCTCCAAGAAAAACATGAAGTGTTCTCAGGCCATGGAAGAGCTCAAAAAGGATTTAGAAAAGCAAGTTAGAGAAGTAGAGGAAAAATTGGGAAGAGAAATGAGAAGGATTCAAGAAAACCATGAAAAACAAGTCAATGACTTGCTAAAGGAGACCCAAAAATATACTGAAAAATATACTGAAGAAAACAGCACCTTAAAATAGACTAACTCAAATGGCAAAAGAGCTCCAAAAAGCCAATGAAGAGAAGAATGCCTTGAAAGGCAGAATTAGCAAAATGGAAAAGGAGGTCCAAAAGACCACTGAAGAAAATACTACCTTAAAAATTAGATTGGAGCAAGTGGAAGCTAGTGACTTCATGAGAAATCAAGATA